>OU426995.1:7491427-7506427 GCA_911387935.1 Dolichovespula saxonica | reverse complement strand
CAGAACGTGACTTTCTTGTTACACCAGGATGCAAAAGTTACGCTTATGAAAATATAAAAATCTCGGATAGTCCGTCCAAATTATTCTCATTTTTATGTAAAAACGATTGAAAACTTACTTCTTAAGCGTAAATATAAAATGTTGATTTTTGATTTATGATTTGGTTCTAAAATTTATATTCAACATCTTGCACTTGGAAAGTAATTTTAAATTTTCACAACTACGTTGATTGTCATTTTATTCTAATGATCTTTTACAATTGTAATTACATTTCTGATTATTAAGTAAGGACATTAATAATATTATTTATAATCGTTCCTTAATCGAAATTAAAATCAGTTATTACATTCCTTCTATAAAATAATTAAAAATTTCCGTTTGTCTAACTGTTCTATTTTTTTTTCTCTAAACAAAAATTATATCTATAAAACGACGATATAATTAACTTTCTTAATTAAGAAAATAAAACGAACTTTCTTCATACGTAAAATAATTACACGTATCTCAGTATTATTTTCACTCTACAACACAAAAATCGAATTTAGAACGTTAGGTATCCTATACCTATAACAACTACAACGATTAATTTTATCATTTGGATAAGAAAAGAATTATTTTCAATATATCAATGCTTCGATAGAATTCGAAATATTATTAAACAAAGTAAAAAAGAAAAAAAAAATAAAATAAATGAAAAAATAAAATAGTTTGTCAAGTCGATCTGTGATTTCGAAAAACGTATCGAATTCGTGAAATTGAAGAGATAATTTCATTGATTAATAGAGAGAGAGAGAGAGAGAGAGAGAGAGAGAGAGAGAGAGAGACAGACAGACAGACAGACAGACAGACATAGAGATGGAGAGACAAAGAGACAGAACCAGAGACAGAGAACGTACATAATTATCAGACATAATTATCGTAGCTGCTAATTATCATTTAATTGAATAATCTAATTAACTAATTTGAGAGAGAGAGAGAGAGAGATGTCAGTTTAACTTTTTCTTTCTCTCTCTCTCTCTCTCTCTCTCTCTCTCTCTCTCTCTCTCTCTCTTGTGATGTCACGTCTTGAAATGAATATTATGCTAGGACGAAAACGATCGATCTTAAGGGTGATTCAACGAGGCAGAGAGTTGAAGCTGGAAGAGCGGTTGTACGCAACATGGAACTACATGAGCGTGTACACACTGACGAAGTTTCTCTTGCGGTTCTTTGCACGAACGCGAGTGTGCTGCCGTTTGTATCAACGGTAATGTATGCCCGTCCATCGATAACCACATGGCTTTTAACCTATCCACCACCCTCTTTACCACCCCTATTTAATGTTCAATATCCCTGTCTCTGTCTTATTTAGAATCATTATTTTTAAATTGGCTTGATCGCCTAATAAACATTTATCGTTTTTCTTTTTTTTTTTTTTTTTTTTTTTGTAGATTTCATTCGATTAATACAGATCGACGATGAATTTGTTTTCAATAAAAATTAACGTGAATTTTTATTCGAATATATTTTAATTATTTACATTATTCATATCGTCACGCGTGAAGGTACCTTTTGTATTTATATATGTACATATATACACATAAATATTTCTTATGTTTCGGTCGGATATGTTTTTTTACTTGTAAAATAATACGTCGTTTGAATGGGATGAATGAGGAAAAAATAATTACAAAAGAAATCTACGTTATTATACATATATATACATGTATATATATATATATATATACCTGCTCGACCCAAAGATTCGTCGTCATGATCTGATTCTTCAAGTTCTGAAAGAAGATCAAAACGGAAGAGACGTTAACGATCGTATGTGATTTACTCTTGATATACTTTACGTGAGTTACTCGATGACAACATCATCATCATCATCGTCACACATTATCATCATCATCATCATCATCAACCGACCACGTCGATGAGCTGCGAGAGTTTGAGCTTGATCTTGACGGTGAGGGCATCCGTGACGTTTACCACCGGACGTACCAGTTTGTTGTAATTCGAGAGGAGGTCGTCGTAAAGTCGCTTTGCGTCTGGATTTCCTGAGCATCCTAAATGATAAAACAAATCGAAGAAAACAAAAAAGGGAATAAATGCAAAACAACGAATACATTATGTTCAAGAAATGCGTATAAACGAAAAGACGAACGATCCTTTCTATTTTTCCCCTTTCGTTTTTTCTATTTTTATTATTTTTATTTTTTTTATTATTTTTTTTTTTTTTCTACGAAATCGTCAACGATTCCTGAAAGTGAAGTAGTTATTATAAAACTCTCTCATACGACCTAGCACTCACTTTTAGTTGTAATTAAATTTTTAACCCGTTCAGAACATTAGAACGATCGCTCAAAGGGATATTAACGCGAGTTTCGAGCGTATAACAATGTTGAAAATTACACCTTACGTTCAATTTCTTTAGTACCGAAAAAGCAAGTAGAAACGAATAGGACAGGGCTTTAAGAGAAAAGATCAAAAGAACGTATGCGTGTGTCTCTTTGCGCTTTTGTAATTCGAAATAACAGCGTATTAAAGAGATTCTAAATGAAAGAAAGAACGAGATAGAGAGAGAGAGAGAGAGAAAGAGAGAGAGAGAGAGAGAGAGAGAGAGAGGATGATACCTTATATCTACAGTCATGATTTTTACATTTTTATAACGGATCTCTCTCTCTCTCTCTCTCCTACTCTTTTTATTTTTTTCCCCTCCGAGTCTTTACTTTCATCTTCATTTACCTATTTCTCGCTTTCTTTGATTAAATGTACACTCACACATTTCTCACGTAACACATTTGAATATATTCTCGATATATCCAGTTTCGTTAAGAAATACCTATATCCCATTGCTATTCTACCCTGAACACTATTAGCTTTCCACTATCGTTCGTTAAATGAAACTTTCTTCGATCTTCCGACTAATGTTTCCTTTTGGTTTTAGTAGCAAGATTAATCACAAATATTAACACGTTCGTATATTTCACTTAAAAAAAAAAAAAAAAAAAAAAAAATATCAGATCAACGAATAAAGTGATTTGGAAAAAAATTAGTTAAATTCGACCATTAGAAATAGAAATAATTGTGAAATCATATGGTCATTCAAATAAACGATAATATTTTTACGATGTTAATACACTGACGTATCTTCGTAAAAAAAAAAAAAAAAAAAAACAGAAAAAAAATAACTTTAAAGAAAAGATCAAGATCGCCAATCAAGATTATTAAATGAACTTCGAGCATCTAATAATATCTCTGTTACATTTATACTTGTCGACGAAGATGTTGGTAATGGATACATCGAGACGATCAGTTTTACGAATTAATTTTATTAATACGTTTGATCTAACGTATTCTTGATGCATTAGAGAAAACGTTTTAAAGATTTGAAATAAAATTTGAAGGATCCTTTCATTGAAATATCTAACGCTTTTATTTACTTTCGTTGCAACGGAAATAGAATGATAATTCAAAGTATCACTTGAAAGCCCTAATGCGAATAAAATGCCATTTTACTTGGAGTCTAATGGAGACGAGATTTAAGGCGATTCACTCGTTTCTCTGGAATCTTCAAACTTCCTAAACGACATCAGCGACGGTAAGGAAGTACCTCTCTCTCTCTCTCTCTCTCTCTCTCTCTCTCTCTCTATCTCTATCTATCTATCTATCTATCTAACTATCTTTCTTTAGTTGGGTGGAAGCTAGAAAATACATGGAATGCAAGAAGAAACGATTGATAAGAGCACCCGTTGAAGAGCTTAAGAGAGAGAGAAAGAGAGAGAGAGAGAGAGAGAGAGAGAGAGAGAGAGAGAGAGAGAGAGAGAGAGAAAGAGTTTCAAGTTACCTCAGAGAAAACGAGATATCATATCTTCTCTTTTCCGACGTTTCTTTTGGATTTCGACGAACTAGAATCCATTTTCTCTTTCTCTTTCTATTTTTCTCCATTTCTCTCTCTCTCTCTCTTTCTCTCTCTTTATCTTTGTCTTTCTCTTTTTCTTTGTTTTTTCCACGAGATATTTTTTTTCATCTTTCGATAACTCGCGACAGTTTCCGCACGAGTTTAAACTACACCGAGCGCGTATCCACGGTCCCGAAGCTTAACTTTTTGGCTGAGTTTCAAAAATTAAAAACCTTGCCAACGTGGTTGTATCGAACAACCCGGCCGAAACGGTCGAGGAGTAGCAGGAAACTCGTAAAGTATCGTCGATGAATAATGTGTGGCTTCGCAAACTGTGTAATAACGACCATCCGTGTTTCTGTATTACCGAGAGCCTTCGGTCAAACGAAAATGCTCGGGTATCGGATAAATCGCCGTTTTAGAAAGTCGAAAGATCTACCAACCCTGTCAGAGGCACGTAGTTTACAAGACGTTAATCGACGTTCGATCGTATTTACAAAAGCCGTATTTACGATGTACATTATTTGTTTTAAATCGTGAATGAAGAAAAAAAAAAAAAAAGTTAAAACGCGTTACTTTTTATTTCACTTATTATACCGATTGCCTCGGAGAAACGATAAATCGCACGTTAGTAATCGGTCGATTATCTGGAAATTACGTGAGGCTAACTGGGATTCGAGAGAATCGATGTTAATGAACCGTAAAGAGACGGGGAATTCGTAAAATTATTGACGTACGAATTGCAAAGTGGAATTATGTTTGGAAAACTTCGAGTTCTTCGAAGAAAGATAAAGGCAGCGAGGAGAAAAATAACAAATTAACGATTTAAAAGAAAAAAACAAAATTGTAGTATCTTTTCGTATATTTTTTAATGATCGAAAGTATTAAAAATGTAATATAGAAATTTGTTTATTTTCGCAATGAACGTTTATCGTACCAATTAAGAATTATTAAAGCGATCATAAAGCGAAAGTTAAAGTGATTTGTATTTTTTTTTTTTTTTTATTAGATTTAATATTACGAAGGTAGAAAAGTAAAAAAGAAGAGTAAGGATCGTTTTACGAATCGAAATGTATGTGATAAGTCGGATATATAGGAAAAAATATTGAAAGCATATTGAATTTAAGAGACATTTAGAGATCGATTTTATGTGACAAATACCATGACATTTTTTTTTAAACGGAAAAGAACAAATTCTCGTTTCGTATTTAGAAATAGATAGATAGATATGTAAGAGAAAACTAGTAGATCTCGGTTCGTTGATGAAATATTGATGAAAAGAAGGTGTATGGAAAAAAAGAAAAAAGGAATAAATGAATGAATAAATAAATAAAAATGGAGAGAGAATAAACAAGGTAGAAAATGTGTATGTAATATTTTTCTAGATTCCCTCTGCGACCTTAAATCTTTCGTATATTTCCTCTTTAGAATAACACATTCGTTCGCAAGAATGAATATATATATATATATTTCTCTCTCTCTCTCTCTCTCTCTCTCTCTCTCTCTCTCTCTCTTTCTCACTTTCTTTCAATTTTTCAAATTTTTAATATCTACGTATGTACGTATACGTAGATACATACGTTTGATATCGAATTTCAAATCGATCTGAATTATGATAGAACCTTCGTACTAAGAAAATTAGAGAGAGAGACAGAGAGAGAGAGAGAGAGAGAGAGAAAGAGAGAGAGAGAGAGAGAGAGAGAGAGAAACGTTGGACCAAATCCAGATTAAATCTCACCTCATCGATTAAACATTGAATTTACGAAATCCGAGGAATTTTCGAACAACAGCCAAGTAATCATAAAAAATTTCGTAATAGATTTATCTCTATCCTTTCTCGTGGATTTCATTTAAAAGTATAGAAAATATATGAGAGCGCATAAGCATATTTAAAGACGTTTTAAAAGATTTATCTTGTTTCTACTTCGTATACATCTCTAAAAAAAAAAAAAAAATGTCTATCGAATTAGATGAACATATGTATCATTTTTTGTGTCTAACAAAAATAATGTATTCGTATTATTATTTATATTTTGCTCGGGTTAAAATTTGTTCATTCCAATCATGACATACTATGTCGTTCTATATGATACGTATACATGATTTAGAAGTGTTTGATAGGAAGAAGATATGTACGTGCTCTTTGATAATATAAAAATATATATATATATATATATATATATATATATATATATATATATATATATATATATATATATATATATATTAGATATCTTCTCAATATGGAAGACATCGATGTTACGTTGAGTCATACGAAATTAGTAATACCGAGATTTATAGTACCTACCTGATATGAGCACCAACACTATCCACATGATCCCCACCAGGCTCTTCATCATGTCATTGTGTCACGTCCACCTCATTTCTTCTCGCCTTCGTGCCCTCCAGACCCTTCAGTGCTCGGACTGCAATGAAAAAAAAAGAAAAAAGAAAATGAGTGTGATACGAATTCGATTAATTTGTAATTAATACTCGAATATTTTCAAGTATATTGTCGAATATTTTCCAAGCAAATTATCAACTACAGATTCATGATCTCGCATGTATATAGTATATGGTATATAATTTATATGCGTTCATCTATAGTCTATACCATGTATATGTATGGATATTACTGAAGAGAAGCTTCATTTTAATATATAAAATGTGATAAAATATTCTATAATATATAAACGATGAGACATTTTTCTATTAAAAAAAAAAAAAAAAAAAACGAAGTATTATATTGTTTCGATAAAAGGAAAAAAGAATCATTTAATTAATTTTGAAATATTTCGAAATATATCATGAAAGTTTTTACAGAATATATTAAGTCATTCTGAATCGAGGATTATACCGTAGATATCGAACGGTTAATTAGAAAAAGAATATCTCGGGTATTATCGAAAAAAAAAAAAAAAGTAACTTGCCATGGTACTTCTTACAGGATCATAAATTCAGTTATATATTCAAAGCTATGCTAATTAATACTTTGACTAACTAGTACATCGAGTTATATCAACTTTGCTCATTACGATCTGACGAGTGTATCTTAAGTTTTCCGAACGTGCACATGATGGATTCATGATCCATCGATCATTTAAAAATTATCAATAAATATATGAATATATTATGTAATATATAATAATAATGTGATAATAAATTCATGAATATTTATTAAATTATTAATTATTATTTTATATTACATCTTTGATTACATTATTATTATTATCATTATTATTCTATTATATGTAATTATTTACTTATATATATATATATATTATTTATATCATTTTAATGCATTATCTTATATATTGATATATTATTATTATTATCCTATTATATTAATATTATCTTATTTTAATATTTTTAGAAAATGAAAAAAATTGATAAATGACTCTCGTGAAAAAGATATCAAAGGGAGGCAACTGAGATTTCTGAATGAAACGATGAAAAGTTGGTAAATCGGTAATCACGATAAAAGATAGTGGTACTCAGGCACCTGTCAATTGTCGTTCGAAAAATCGATAAAGGTGTAAGTGACAACGCGGTTTCCTGCCTTTCAAACAGTTTCTTCTCGTTCGAATATCGAGTTTGTGATATCAACGTCCTTTGTGATGTTTTATAACGATTCAGGAATAATGTTTATTGGAATAAAAGTAGAGTCGATTAAATTAAATGCAAAATATCATTCTAGTTTCCTTGATTTAATCTAACTCGATTAATTCATTAATGTTTTTAATTGCGATTTATATGACAATTTACTTTTTCAACAATTAATTTTTATCAGTTTTAAAAAAGTTACCATCACCAATAATTAATGTTGACAATTAGCAATTAGCAAATAGAAATTCGAGTTTTTCTAATCGTCGTGACATTACTATTAAATTGCACAGCTATCAAATACCTCTTTCACTTTAAAATATCTATTGTATATAAACACGGAACTAATGTCGATTAGTTGAATTCAGATGTTTCGTAAAAATGACACATTTTAATATAGATTAAAAAACGAACGATCGTTATTTATAATCGTTAATCCTGATTTATCGCGAATTTTTATTATTCGTTCCTTTCGAAATTACTGACACTTCATCAATTTAACGTATTAAGTGTTTCTATTGATCGACTACCAGTACTGATCTATATTTATTGTAGAACCACTACACGCGTATGCGAGTGTATCGTGGCGTTATAAGCGGATAAGTGAAAAAAAAATTGAGAATGTGGTCGTTAACCAACGAACAAAATAGTTATGCCTCTGTAATCCTTCCGCAGTTACAAACAAAAATAAAAACACACACACACACACAGAGAGAGAGAGAGAGAGAGAGAGAGAGAGAGAGAGAGAGAGAGAGAGAGAGAGAGAGAGAGGCACTACATACACTCTTATAAAGACGAGTCATTGGGATTTAGAGTGGAAATTGTTAGCTCTGTAACTTTGTACAGAGCAAAAGTCCGAGTTCATTCTATGAGGAAGAAAGCAATAAAAGGATTTCCATTATCCATACTCGATCCTTTTATCGTTATCCTCGATTCGTTGACATACCCTGGACTAGTAAAAGACATTTGTATCGATGAAGTTCAAACTTCGTTTTCGTGTCGTTGAACGATCTCCGATAGAATTCCCTATAATCTTGTCATATCCTTTCGGATCGATCACGACGAAGGATCATAAAATAAACGTTAGAAATTTACTATAGGTTATATAAATTATTAACGAAATGATTTCATACCGCGTTCTGATAATATCGATATTACAAATTGGTATCAAATCAATAGATAAAAAAAATTTTTACAAGCGTTAATGCGATGATAAAACGTTGAATTTTTTTTCGAAGGATATTATTTAATAATTACGACTGAGATCAACGTTCCGATAAAGTAGAATACGTGCTTAAAACTGTCCTCGACAAGGAACGTTATATACAATAGCTATAACCGAAGGGAGTTTATCGTGGGGTTCGATGAATAATAATAAAAAAAAAAAGAAAAAACTAAAAAAAACTTGAAAGATAGCACGTCAAAGTTGACAGGTAGTTCATAATCGAGCGATCTCTCTTTCGTGGCGCCTCCTCCAAAAAGCTGAAAGAGAGCTACAACCTTTAAAGACTTTATCGTACGTCTAAGGAAATAAATCTAAGGCGATCGGCGAGACGACGGTGACGACGACGACGACGGTGACGTTGGAGAAGTGAACAAAAAATAAAAAAAAAGAAGGAGAGAAAAGAAGAAAAAAAAAAAGAAAGAAAAAACAAGAAAGAAGGAAAAGTGCTGGCTGAGAGTTGAAATGGCGGATGGATAGGAACGAGTTATTAGTTAGTGGTAGTCGGGTTAAATATGTTAAAAAACGACACTCGACTTCCTCCACCCCCTCTCTCTCTCTCTCTCTTTCTCTCTCTCTCTCTCTCTCTCTCTCTCTCTCTCTATTTTTAAATCCAGCATCGAGTTATTCTCGCGAACGTGTGACGGCTCCGATCGATAAGCTCCAAACTCGTAGTCTCTTTCGCTTCTACTAGGCGGCCCCCCCTCCAACTTCCAATCCCCTTTGTCCCTCCCTCCTCCGTTAGGTCTCCACGAGCACCTCCAGTACCTTCACAGTCAGTGCTCAGGGCACCCGTGGCTTAAGAGGGAGTAATTATCTGCCACGTTCGTTCTAGTCCTGGTTGGTACGAGTGACGAGGGCCTTAAAATGCCTCTTACAGGGCACACTTACGCTAGGTTTCTTCACCCTTCGCAATAAACCCCTCCTCCACCCCCTCCCTCCAACCCCTCCTCCACCCTCTCCACCCCCGTAACACTCTACCCACCTCTTCCTGCTAGCTTCCTATCCAACCGGCCGGCTTTCTTTTCCCCCATTCTCGCCTCCTTCAATGTCGATCATCAAGTTGGGATACTCTTCTACGTTTCACGATAGAAAGCTCAATGGATCGCCTCGATCTTCTTTTTCTACTTCTACCTTTTATCTCTCTTGTTTTTTCTTTCTTATTTTTTGGCTTTTTCCTTTTCTCTTTTTTCTTCTCCCCCCAACCCACCCCCCTTTTTCTTTTATCTCTCTTTCTATCCCTCGCTTCCTTTCTATGTGGTATTACTATCACACAGGGATGGGGAGAGATCGGTAATATGTTAGGTATTATATCGATCGAAGGAATGGTGATCGATGATATATTATTTTGAAGTATTCTTTGGTAGTGTTTAAAAGTAAACGTTACTTTTTTTGTCTGGTTCTCAGCATATATATATATATATATATATATATATATATATATATATATATATATAGAGAGAGAGAGGGTGTGATAATTTATCTATAAAATATGAAGCGTTCGGAAACGATAATAGATAAATTCGATCTAAAATGAAATATTTTGAGACAACATTAAAAAAAAAAAAAAAAAAAAATAAATAAAAATTCATTTCACTATGAATTTTTTTTTTTTTTTCCCCAACTAAAATACGAAAGTTCATTTCCGTATTCTTTCATAATAGACGAATTAGGCTCTTTTTACGTTTCGTTCGAAGAAATAAGACAATAGACGAAATAAGTGTAAAAAAAAGATCTAACTCCGTATCGTTGTATATATTCGCGTGCTTTAAAATACCCTCCCTCGTATCTTATTGCCAAGCGGTAACAGTTTCCTCGTGACTTCTTGGTCTCCCCCTCCCCTCGCTCCCCCGCCCTCAAACCAACTCAGAGTCTTGAGACTTCTGTATCAAGTAACCGGTAAATACCGAGGAACTTTAATTAACCGTCGAGGGAACTTGAAACGTTTCTGAAAAGTTTTAGTCAGTTATTTTCTCCGCGAATAGTATAAGCGATAATCTTTTGCGAGTAGTTATGTCTTTTATTTCTCTCACCTCTTCCCCTCTTAATCGTTCCATCGTTGCTAGGACGAAAAAAAAAAAAATATTAACGCTATTTTAACAGTAATTTTCATTCGTTTTAATGACATTCCATGTTAAAGGGATACGCGTCTTGATTAATTCGAAAATATTCATGAGCAATTATATATAAAAGACATTGTTTAAAGAGTCTGTATAATATGTAGTATATTATATAGTATTACGTACCTTATAGCTATATTTTTATATGTACAAATTATATTCTATATAGTTTCTCTCTCTCTCTCTCTGTGATAATATATATATATATATATATATATATATATATATATATATATATATATATATATATATTTTCTCAAATCTTCTATTATCTTATAATGCTGAATGATAACATTGAAATAAATTATATAAAATACACATATACGCATACAGACACATACATTTTTATATGTAAGATGGAATATATCCAAGAAATTCATATTGAATTGATTTAATTAAAGAAAATAAGAAAAAAAAACAGAAGGAAAAATCTACAGATAAATAATAAAAACAAAATGTTTAGAAATCGAATTTGTCGACATACTGTTTGTCCTCTAACGCTTATCATTTATTTGTTTCGCTTTGCTGACATACCTTTTTTTCCTCATTCTATTGTCCACTTCCCTACCCATTCTCTTACTCGTTCTTACATATTATAAATATATGTACATATGTAGTAGAGGGTAAATTTGTTTTGCCCTTGGGTGACGGTTAAGACTGTTCACGATAATTTACGTGAGATACTGTGATAAAAGGCAGCTGAGTTCTGTCGAGGCAGCGTATCAAGTAGGTCGATTGGATCCGAGTACGTATGTATGTATGTAAGTACGTCCGTTAGAGTTTCCTAATAGATAAACTTACACATGCGTATCTATTTACTTTTAAGTATTAATAAATAATATTATATTGTAATCGTAAACAAGTTATAATGTAACATAATCGTCCACGAGATATGCCCACAAACCAAGTTACGTACACGTCGTTTTTCTATGCACTAGGACAGGTGCAGAAACATTTCGTAATAATATTATGATGATATATTATATATTATTTAATTATTATTTGATTGACCAAAGTTTAATTTACATATCCCGTACTCGTAGCTCTAAGTAAACGTAACTTTCAATGAGCAAAGTTATAAAAGAAATTATTTAAACGCTTTACGGATCCCATAATTTTGTTATCTTGAAATCAATTTATTAGCAATCCATGGTAAAACTCTAACGTTATAAAATTATTAATATAAACGAGGCGTAGTTCGATATCAAGGTTTATAATTATTTTGCGGAATAACATTCGAATCATTTATTTCGATTGAAATAGCTTTTTCAGATTTCTTTGGTGCAACCAATATTGATATTGATATCGTTAAAAGAAATATATCGAACAATCGCGAGAAAATTGATTGACCAAAGATATATTTTAATTAAATTTATTGAATTTCAGATCATTGAGAATAAATAACTTTCTTGATAGCTTGGCTCTATCGATTGATAGCCAGAGTTCCTTGACATGGTCAGAGGTCAACGAATAAAACCTAACAAATTCGTAAAGCGTTCGTAAACGTAAAAAGTCAAATTGTTAAATGAGATTGAACGATTTTACATACATACATACATAAGGAATCTCCATAAGAATTTGTCTCTATAATACGATATATTCCCGAAAATATTTAACGGTTCAACGAACAAAGAAATCGACAACGTCCGAACTGGAGGTAGAAATAATGTAAGTAGTAAACTACGTGTGTGGCCAGCCTAGCTACTCTTATCGTAAATGAAACGAGTCGATCGATAAGATTATCACTTTCCACGGCAAGAAAACGTTCTCAGCCGTTCGAGTCACCCTCCAACCCTTAACGTATGTCGAGTATCCGCGTATACATAATTAATTTCATCCATTACGCAATTATAGAAGTTATTTCAGAATTTTAAGTCGGACGGCTTGGTAGTAGGAAGGGGACAAAAAAACGGTGGGGTGGGGTGGGGGGGAGGAGAGGCAGGGAAGAGAAAAAAAAATGTCTGGAGAAAGAATTATTGGCGGATGGAAATCGATGAATTATTCCTATCGTCGGGGGTCGCTAAGAAAAATGGGGAGAGAAAGCACTCGACAGAAGCTTTTCGAAGCGACTCCTTCAGGATAAGAATATGGACTTTTTTGTCAGAATTTTTTTTTTTTTTTTTTTATTATTAGAAAGTCAATCGCACGTTGCTTTTAATAATCGCGGTGTAATTGCTTGGCCGTGTATATTCGAACTTATGATCGAAATTATGTACGTACGTATATCGTAGTCGTTGATAGCAGTTTGCTTTGTTATCTCTGAACGACATAGCAACAAGAGAAAGTGTGTATTAAAAAAGGAAAAAAAAAAATACATGTATGACGAGTGCGTGTACGCGTATGTTACGTAAACGTTTATTTACATTCACATCATAACTTGGTATATTTTTTTTCAACTTTTTCTTAGAATTCAACTATTATTTTCTATATCCTCGTTATTATAATCTAAATTATTTGAATATTTTCAATATTTTGCATTTCTCCGAAGGATTATTCCAAATTACGAACTGTAAAAGGATCGTTACTATCTGGTTCAGACAGTGAATTTAACTTTATCGGAGAATAATATAAATCTTCTTTTGTAGAATAAGTATGCCGATTAATATGCCGTCCGTTTCGATCACCGTGATATATCTAACGGATAAAATCTTGAACGAATCGATACTTATTTGATTAGATCGATATTTTGTTATCTCTTTGAATAATATCCTATTTTCGAAAAATAAAAAGAGACGTACGTGAATCGAAAGCAAATGAAAATATTATACTTTCAAATAAATTTTCTTTATAGACGAACGTATAAAATATAATAAAGACGTTTCGATATATTTAATTAAAAGAAAGAAAATCACAAGAAATTATATATAATCATTGATATATATATATATATATATATATATATATATATATATCTATGATAGATACCAATGAATGATATCTATTTACGATAGAAAAAAAAGATAGAAAATATATAATAGAAAGTTATAGATTTATAATAAAAAAAAAAGTTAGAATATATTTAATGGAGGGTGATAGAAAAGAAAAAAATTTTTTTTTTCTAATCGAAACGAATGAATCAATCGATAGACTTTTGATATCTACAGTTGAAAGAATTTTACGATCACAGTAAACGTTATTCGACCATACTTGAGAATATCGAGGAAATTGAAAGAATAGAGAAGTATAACGTGTAAGACGTACTATGTAGTACGTGTCTCTTTATGCGTACGTAAGTACGACTACGCGCATCACGTATGTATTCCTATGCAAGTGTGTGTGAATATATTTACACCGTATGTCGCTTTTGTTTGATTAAAGAAGAACGCTATTCTCTAACATGAGGTAATACTTCGATCGTTATTAAAGACGAGTATCTATTCTTCAACATAACCAAACGAGATCCCGTTATATTGAAAACATGTTTTCGATTATGCATTGCCATTGTAATCGAAGTGATAAGTCTAATTTAAAATCGAGCATATCTTTCTATCAGAATAATATTTATATGACGATTAATTTGTCATTCTAAAATTTATATTATTCATTCATTCATTCATTCATTTATTTTTTTTTTTCATTATTATTCTCTGAAATTATAACGCGATAATTCTCTGAAAATAACGTGATGATGGTAAATGCAGATCTAATATCAATTCTAATAAGTACGATGATAAATAATATCGGTAAAGCATAAGAGGTGTCCAACTTCAAATCTACAACTTCATGAACGAGGAAGAATATTTTTATGTGATAATATTTATAATTTACCTGATCACCGTATTATTTGATATAATATTTCCACGACTATGTATACTATCATGAACTTCATTTTATGATAACTTACTCTTATTGTTAGTTCACTACTTCTTTAAATTTCATATCGTTAAACGTATCCGATCTCTAAACATAGTTTTCTTTTTTTTTGTAATATAGTTTAAATTTAACAATAATATTACCAATACATTTAATTTTAACAATAAACCAGTAATCGAAAAGCTGATTAAATTGTAAATCCGTAAAATTAAATTATAACTTAATCACTGAATCAACTTACGTTATAACAATATGAAAGCATTCGAATAAAAGAGTATCTAGTATATAAGACTTTTTTCTTTCTAAATATACGATATGACCAATTTTCAAGATCGTTGATTTATTATATAATATCG
>OU426995.1:7456427-7481427 GCA_911387935.1 Dolichovespula saxonica | reverse complement strand
AACGAACGAACGAACGAACGAAAGTAGAAAAGGGAAGTAAGAACGGATATCTAAGCTTATCCTTCCCTTTCTCTCTCTCTCTCTCTCTCTCTCGTTCTCTCTCTCGTTCTATCTACCTATTCATCCATCTATCTTTCTTTCTTTTTTTCCTTCTTCCTTTCTTTCTTACTTTCTTTCTTTTTTTTCTTTCTTTCGAAAAGCTACGAAAAGTTCTCTCACGGGGCCAAGAAAACTAAGATGGTAGAATGCAGTAAGATACGAACAAACGGTCCCAGAGTGACGGATATTTAATTTTCCATGAGCCGTACCATCCGGCAAAGGATTGATTTCCCTTCGTATTACAGGTCCTCGTTTTATAGTCTAACCTTCCTCCAATCGGCCGAATATCGACTGACACCGCTGGATGGTGAGATTTCTACAAAAGAGAACCATTTTCATCTCTCTCTCTCTCTCTCTCTCTCTCCCATTCGCCGTCTGATATTCAATTATTCTCGAATAAAAGGGACTCGACCATACATATATCCCTTTTGCTCTACTACCCTCTCCTGCTTTTCTATTTTCATTAACTTATCTCATCTTTTTAAAATTCACATCTAACATATATTTACTTATTTATTTAGAAATTTACATTTAACTTGCAACTCTATTTCTGATCTCATTTCGTATGCATCACTCGATTCATGGAAATTCTTTTTTTCTTTGTTTCTCTCCTCTCTCCTTCTCCCTCTCTCTCTCTCTCTCTCTCTCTCTCTCTCTCTCTCTCTCTCTCCGTAGATAAATAAAGTTTTTCTTATTATCCGAACCGAATGGAGTATTATATAAACTTATATTTCTGTTCGTAGTTCAATTAAAGTTGATTATTGTATTATTTATGACTTTTATTCTCGATAATTTTTTTTATCATATCCTACCGAGAGTAAACAAATCTACCATTCGTTCGTTCGTTCGTTCGTTCTTCTCTTTCTTTATCTTTCATTTAACTATTCGAACAAGTTTCACCATTCTCTCTTGGAACTATACAGTCTTGCAGCTTCTTATTTTTTTTTTTTTTTTTTGCGACGACCCATATACGACCATCACCATAGATATATCCAAACTATTCAAACGATCTCACGCGCGCGAGCCTAATGCACGATAAGATAGAGAACCCTGGAATTACCACCCCCTCCCCCTCCCCGATTTACCACCCCCCTCCCTTACCTTGAATGCGACCAAGTGGAAGTACTCAGTCACGCAGAAATCAAGCCGACCGTACCGGGAAGGCCGATTGTTGTTGATGAAAGATGTTCCGAAGTAGTTTAGCGTTACTATGCATCACGATTAATATCTACGTTATGTACGTATAAACGGAATCATTTATGATTTCATTAGCAAAATCAGCGAAATCATTTACGAGCGATAAAGCGGATAAATTATTGTCGGCGTAACGAATATCGGCGAATAGAAACGAACGTATCGGAAACGATTTAATTTTGTTAAATCCTCAGAATTCTCGATCTCTCTCTCTCTCTCTCTCTCTCTCTCTCTCTCTCTCTCTGCTACGCTTTAACAAAATACGATACGATTGTTGTTATTGGTATTATTATAATGATCGATACTCGGTTAAATACGAATACATACGTTTAAATCTATCCCTTAGTTCGTCTTTATTAATCTATGATAAACGAATAAGAATATCCTATGAAAAATATTTTATTATCGAGTATACCGAAATTAATAAGAAATTAATTCGTAATTATTCTTTAATAAGATTGAAGCTTTTGAAATTTCGATCGCGTAACTTTAACAAAGTGCTTACGTTAATCGAGAGAGAGAGAGAGAGAGAAAGAGAGAGAGAAAGTGATGCACGAGTTTCGTAATTCGTTGAATTCACAAATCTGAATTTAAACGCGTGTTAATTTGTGAACAATAAAAAAGGGAAAAAAGGAAACCCAAATCGTCCGATTGTTAAATGACACGCCTTCTTCGAGCATCCCGTAATAATATTATTTTATACTAACCATTTTAGAACTTTCCTCGAGTAATAATATTAGACGACAGCGTTGCGACATTATACGATACGATACGATACGATACGATATGAATGCGGTTGCGGAGAGAGAGGGGGTGGGAGTGGGGTTGGGGGTTGGGGGTTGGGGGTTGGGGGCGTTGGGAAACCTCCTCAGTTTAGCTTAAACGCGATTTTCAGGAAGCCATAAATTTCGTAACACGTCGCTTTCTCTACGGTACCTAAGGCTGTCCATATGTCGGTGTCATCCGTATTTCATACGCGCTTGTTGACAATAGATGTGCCGGAAGAAGTTACCAGTCGTTAAATTCAGACAGAATGATGGGAACCCGACGTAAACTTCGTAATGGACTTCCGAAAGGGTCCCTCGTCGCAACTATGGACAGTGTAGCGTCGATTTATCCACCCTTAACCACCCTTCTCTCTCTCTCTCTCTCTCTCTCCCTCCCTCTCTCTTTACATCTATCTGTCTCGATCCGTCCGTCTCTCTGTCTCTTTCTCATTGTCTCTCTTTCTTTTTATTAGTCTTCCCTTTCTCTCTATCTTTGTCCATCCTGTTTCCCTTTTTCTCACTCATTCTATCCGTCCATCCGTATGTCCGTATGTCTACCTTTTTTTCTCCTTCTCTCTCACTCATTCTCTCTTTCTGCCTATATGTATCTCTTTTTATCTTGTTCTGTCCGTCCGTTTGTCCGTCTCTGTCTCTCTCTCTCTCTCTCTCTCGCTTTCCATATCTTTATCTCTCTTTCTCGTTCCCTCCCTTCCCTCGGGATTTACGATTTCTCGTAAATTGAGTTTCGCTGCCGAATTGTCTCCTCTCTTTTTCTCTCTCATACTAAAACGATCCGCGACTAAGCTACGAACGAGTATCGTTCCCTAAAACGGGAATGGAAATGTCGCTGAAATATACGGGCGATATAGCGCGAAAGATCAGACGTGAATTTTCCTACCATCGTTTCACTTCTCCGCCAATCCCTCGCCCTTCCCACCACTCCTCTCCTCGTCATCGTTTTACCGTACGCTACGAATTATTTTGTAATTCTATCAACATCGAACGGAAACACTTAATATGCATATGCATATGCATATATGTATATACACACACAAGTATATTTTTTTTCCGAATAGACGGGACATGTTTTTCTTTACGCTTGGATTTATTTTCAATCAAAATTGACAATTAAACATTTTCTGTCTAATTTGATTTAACTTTAACGTTACATTTCATTCGGTATCATCGTTTATCTTTCGTCTTTCCTTCTTTTTTTCTTTCTTTCCTTTTTTTTTTTTTTTAATCTATCTATTTCCGTTTATTTTTATTTTTCCCGTAATAACGTAACGTGATAAATCTTTGTTATTTACGAGAGATGAAAGCTAGAATATGAATATAAAATAAAATTTGATTTAACTTGTTGGCAATAATTTTTTATGCATCCATATACGTGAGCATGCACGTATATATGCATACGCGTGACGTAATGTATTAACTTTTTTCTTTTTTCTTTTTTTTTTCTATTCATTCATTAATCCTTCTTCACTTTCGGATTTAAAACGATTCATTATAAATAAACAAAAGCGTTTGTCGTTGAAATTTTATTAAACGTCGAATGGTCGTGGGTTGAAATATTTTAAGCGTTATAAAAAAAAAAAAAAAGAAATTAGAGGGATTAAACGGGGCAATAACGATGATCAAAGCTCGAGGGGAAAAAAGAAAGAAAAATCCCTTGTTAGAGTATTAGCGTCAGTGCAAATGAATTTTAAGGTGCCGAGGAAGAGACTCGCAGGGTGTTCGAGTAAAGGACAAGGAAAAAGGTAAGAACGAAGAGGTTGCTCGTTTCGTAAGTAGGTCGCATCTCACGGCTCGATATCGTCGAATACTCTTTTGTGTTCGCCGTTAAATTGGGTTACGGGGATGCCTCACGGCCGTGAGGGTTCTTTCACTTTTACAGAACCCACGCGGAATTCTAATGTCATACTTTTGATCGATCGAAAATCGACGTCGGATTTTAATGAACGATTTTCAAGCTACCGAGGTTAATGCACTTTTTCGAAAGTCTAATACGTCTACGGAATGAAGCTTCGCATGAAGATTGACGTTCGTTCGACCTCTTTTTTTCTTATTCTCTCTCTCTCTCTCTCTCTCTTTTTTTTTTTGCTAACGATCTATAAAATATTTCATTCCCCTTCGAGTTAAAACATCGTAGCATCGAGTATATTCAAAAAAAAAAAAAAACAGAAAATTCTACGATAACGATTTCATAATCCATGACTCGATTTTTCGTTTTCGTGTATCAAAACGATATTATTTCAGGCTAATTGTTATTGCGATTGATACTGGGCATGACCATACCCATACTAAGTATAATTTATATCGGACAAGTTTCGATGGTACGAATAATATAAGAATGAAGGAAGAAGAAGAAGAAGAAGAAGAAGAAGAAGAACAAAAAAGGAAAAGATATACCTGCATGAATGTGCTATTTCAAAGTAATATCAACGAATTTATTTCGTTCGTTTTACTACCTCGATATTATATCGGATTTATATTATAATTAATGTTAGCAATAATCATAACGTACTAAGTATAATTTATAGTTAAGAAACGTCGAGTTAAATGAGATAAGACATAAAATATACATATACACATATATATATATATATATATATATATATATATATATATATATATATAAGTAGATCTACGAGCGTGTATGGCTCTAACGTGTGTTAATATCATCGAATTTACGTCGATCAATATCCTACTTAAAATAAGGCCGAGATGGGTAAAATAAAGCAAATGAGAAAGAGAGGAAAAAGAGAGAGAGAGAGAGAGAGAGAGAGAGAGAGAGAGAGAGAGAGAGAGAAAGAAAAAAAAAAAGAAGTAGTTGAAAATATCGATTTATCGTCGAAACGAATACCGTTGGAAGGATAAAATCGATAACGAATCGATTTAAAAAAACGTCGATCGACGTTTGATCGTCCTCCTCCTCCTCCTCCTCCTCTCGTATCGCTTGCTCTCGGCGTTACGTTCTAATTAAACGATGCAATTTCGAGAGCATTACGCGTTTATATTTATATCCACATTCCTCGCAGTCTCTTCGTATTGAAAAAAAAAAAAAAAAGAAAAAAAACACGGAGAAGAGTACGGGATAGGGGATAGGTGATCGTAAAATGAAAAAAAAAGAAAAAAAAAAAAATAATATCGGCAGGAGCCGAAATTAGGGTGTGAATGTATCGACGATTGGCTGGCTCCTTATCTTCGTTACGTGCACGGAATCAAATGTAAGAACGACGTTATTATCGTCGATGACGATGCCATCGTGAAAGAGCGCTTCGTCGTTTTAATAAAGAAAGATCGGGATCGTAACGAGAAATCTCGTGGTGGGCCCGCTCCGAAATAGCATTGACGTAATTTAATTAAGAAGACTACGACGTACTCGTCTAACTAAGTATCTGTATATATAGCTCACATTTTTCTTCTTCTTCTTCTTCTTCTTTTATTTCCTTTCTATCGAGTTTTTTTCTTCTTCTTTTTCTTCTTCTATTCACTTTTCCCTTTTTTCTTTTCTTTTATTTTCTTTCTTTCTTTTTTTTTTCCTATATTTATGCTAAACACGAATGTCTATACGAGTTTTGAAAATTTCGAATACTCGAATATACATACGTCGATTTTAAAAGAAAAGTATTATAATAAATCGAAAGTAAGATAAGAAGTAGTACGTGTAGTACATTGTATCATCCCATTGGAATATCTCAAATTTTATCTACCAGTACCATCTCTTCATCTTTTCTTTTCTTTCTTTCTTTTTTTATTTTTTTTTTCTTTTCTTTTCTTCTCTCTTTCTCATCCGTTCAAACAGTCGTTATTATTTTAAAACGGTTCTTATTATATTTACTTTCTACCGTTTTATTCGAGAAAAGAATGAGGTAGATGGAATGGAATTGAACGTCGCGAAAGAAATCTTATCTTATTCGCATTTCATCCTTCGAATATTATAAGTCGAGCTACTCTTATGCTCTCTCTTTCTCTCTCGTTCTGTTTCGTGTTCTGTCTCGTACATATAAAGACGCTTTATATATCCGGAAAATACATATCCAGATTACATTTCCAGCAGCTCTTTTCCACAGTATAGAAATTCGCGATATATGCGAGAATATATACGAGTCGGTGGAGCCAGTGATATCGTACGATGTCGATACTCGAAATTTCACGAATTTACAAATCTCGTCTCGTATTTCCTTTCAATTTTCTTCTTTCTTTTTCTCAGCCTACTCCTTTCTCTTTCCATTTATTTTCCATTTCTTCTCTTTTCTTTCTTTCTTTTCTTTTTTTTTTTTTTCTTCTTTCGCGTTTATTTTATTTTTATTTTTCTTTTTTTTTTTTTTTTTTTCGTTTATATTTGTTTCAACAAATACATTATCGATCGTCGGACATCGTCGATTCATCTCTTATGTTAAAATTTTGAAGAAAAAATTCTCCAGGATTTTTCGTACACGAAAAGTGCATGGAAAGTTTTTTCTCAGACACGAGGGGCTTCCACGCGGATACAACTTTCCCCATTATTCACCGATACGTTGTTTCTTCTCATTCTCCCCTTTTTCTCTCTCGTGCTCTTTTTTGTTCTTTCTTTCTTTTTTCTTTCTTTCTTTCTTCCTGGAGAGGATTTCGTTCATAAAAAAAAAAAAAAAGAAAAAAGGAGAAAAAAAAGTTGTACGAGTTCGAATCGAAAATCGATGTACGTACTACGGTACTCTAACAGTACCGTACGTAATTTCTTTGGATTGTAACAAATTTTGTCCTCCTAGTTTCAAGCATCGAAAATATGATAAAACTCATAAATATTTATTACACCGTGATATTTCCTGATAACATATTAATATTTCATAATGAATATTCGATTTTAAATTGATTTAATTAATTACGATCTATGAGTCGAATATGCGGAACAAAATTTAGAAATATTTATAATAATAATTGACATTTTTTTATTTCAAAAAAGAATCTTATGACGAATATTCGATCTTAAATTTATGTAATTAAATATGATACCAAGCATCAAACGCACGATATAACTCATCAATTTTTACAATATTAACATGTTGTGATTTCAGAAAAAAAAAAATCATTTACGCGGTAAAGCTTATTTACAATCATAACATTAAAAACATTTCGCGTGTTCAAAAAAAAAAATCTTATAATGAAAAAATATCATCACAAATTCATTTAATTAACTATGATCTTATAAATACATCGAAGAAACAATGAAGCCCGCAAATATCTATGATATTAGTATTTTGTGATTACAAAAAAAAAAAAAAAAACAAACAAAAAGTTAAATGGTAAAAAAATGAAGGCAATAATTAAATTCATTTAAATAATTAAAATATTTCAAGATTTTCGGAAGAAAACGCAGTCCATAATTATTCGTGTTAGAAAATGTTCGAGTAAGGTATGAATAATTAAAAAGACATAATCGCACCTTTCTTGCTTACTCGCTCGTAAGAATCGCGTTGTCGGTTCGAGTTGGTCACGAGCACGAGTTCGGTGTAGTAAAATTCTCAGCGTCTTCCCTCGGATGCTGCTGCTCCATGGAAAGTGAAGCCTCGAACTTTCGACTTGCCGAAGTCGTAATTCAATGTGATGTTCGACCTGAGCGTCGTTATCGGCTTCGAACTTTAAGTCCTTGTCCGTACCTTTCTCTCTCGCTCTGTTCCTCACTTTTATTTCTTTTTTATCTTTTCTCCCCTTTCTTTCCTTTTGGTTTTCGCTTTTCTCATTTTTCATAATAAATTTCTTTTATTATGGAAATACACACACACACACACACACACACACACACATATATATATATATATATATATATATATATATATATATATATAATAATACTTCGTAATAAATATTTTCATAACAAATATTTGTTGTTATGTAGGATTACCGCCGAGAAAATGTGATGTTAATTTGAATTGCAACGAATTTGTTCGCATTATGTTTAAATTCTATGGCAAATTTGTTCTTAATAACGAATAAACGTTAAATATCTAAAAAAAAAAAAAAAGGAAAGAAAAGAAAAATGGTTAGATTTTCACGACTCCATTAATTTTATAAACAACGATAACTCTCGACGACAATAACAATTGTTACGGTTATTTATTTAGTTTAGTTTATTTAAATTGCGTTGTACACCGTACGTGAGAAATGCTAAAGTTCATTGGTGCTCGTCCTCGTCGTTAAACATACTCCTTGATTTTCGAGTAATCCCTTGTCCGTCGTGGAAAATTAAGTAATTAACGTAACACCATAAGTGCTCTCAATTTACGCGATAACGATGGATAACCTCTTGCAACATGCAACTCTGTAACTTCGATTCGTCTCGTCGATCTCTAATGAAATCGCGATAATTATCTTAATTACAGGCGCAATTAGATGGAAACCCGTCTAATATCCAAAAGGAGAAGACGAGGAGATCTCGTACGTTGATGAAAAGGAAACGTACCGAGCGTTTCGTATGAATGCAGCGAAGGTATTACGTCGCGATTAGGTGTACGAAATGTTTTTAATTTACACGAAAAAAAAAAAAAAAAAAAGAAAGTACCACCGGAAATGCATCCTCTCATAATTAGACGTACCTAATTTATTTCGTACAAATGAATTCAATGATTTGATAACTTTTAATTATCGTAACATTTAAACGATTGACATTATAACGATTTTAGGAGACAAATTGAATCATTTAATATTTATTAATTGACATGTAATGATATATGCAGAAACCGATATTGAATTTCAATCGAATATTTCCTATCTTCAATTTATATTTAACTTCGAGAATAATTCGAATGTTATTATTTAATAATTTCCACGTTAATTGGAGACAGGAGTTAGTTACTTTTGTACTTTGCCTTTACCTTTATTAATTTATTTATTAAATATTACGCCCTAAGGAAAACGAAACATTACGTTATATCGTCGATAATATTGTCATTTGTTTAAGCTCCTTATGCAGGCAATACGCAATACAAGCGTGTATAAATATATTGCCTATCGTAAAGGGGGCTTAATATAATCTTTGATGATTAATATTTACCAACGATATTATCGACGAAATGTAAAATACTGTCGATCTCAAAGTTCAATATTTAATATTCATATAAAAACAAGATTCCACAGATCATTAATTCGTTTTCTCTATTACTTTATGAATTATTCATTCGTTAGAATTTTCACGATATCAAGAGAACGGTGAACTCCCTGTGGTCGCGCCTAAAAATGAGTAGGAGAACCAGTGAAATGAAATGAAATAAAAGATAAAGAGAGAATCGAGAAATGAAGGATGTTAGAATAATACGAAAAACGACTCGGTCGTGGAATTGAAGATGCGAGAAGTAAAAAGGAGGAAAAAGAAGCATCCGTATACTCGAGCAGTTGCTACGTCGAGTTCTCGAGCGAAGTTCATGTGAATGTTCTCGCGAAGACGAGAAAGAGAAAGAGAAAGAGAGAGAGAGAGAGAGAGAGAGAGAGAGAGAAAAAAAAGAAGAAGAAACAGAGAAAAAGAAAGGAAGGTAGATAGATAGAGAAAGAAAAATAGAGCGACAAACGAGATCTCTTGTAGAATTTAACATTCTACATAAATTTCACGAACGATTTTGTCGAGGTTATTCAGATGTTTTAATCACATGTAAAGAAATGTTTAAACGCGTTGACAAAAAAGCATAGAGAAATAAGATACATTCAGAGACGTTAATAGATCGCGGGTAAAAGAAAAAGGATTTAAAAAAGGATTTGAATTTAATTTTTTTTTTTTTTATATTTTGTAAAAAAGGATTCCACTTCGAAGACTATAACGTTATTTTCGTGTTCATCGATAGCGCCATAACCGAAAGCACGTAGAAAATGATCCCAAATTATAAGATCGATTATTTTACGCACGACAAAAACGTAACGTAATGCTATTGCATTCGTTTTTAATATTTATTTATTTATTTATTTATTCTCAACGGGGCGAATATTTTGATCTCCGAACGAATTTCTCGAAATTCGATGAAAAATATATATATATATATATATATATATATATATATATATATCGATGGACTGTTGACATTTGAAAATATAAAAGAGAATGGAATACAAGCGAAATGATGTACATGCGAAAAATAAAAAATAGAAATGATGACGGATCTTCGATTTAAATATTCCAACGTAAAAAAAAAAAAGAAAAATAGAAAAAAAAGAGAGAAGAAAAAAATTTTCGTCCTCGATGAACGAGTTTGAAAATTTATCGCACGCTTCCGAACGATATGTGTGCGTATACCGAACGCAAAGAGAGAGAGAGAGAGAGAGAGAGAGAGTCGTTCATTCCTCGTGGATTACTTCATTCCTCGGCCATCGGAAGCACTTGAATTCCAGGACGTCCAACTGTTCAATTGAAAATCCCAATATTCCTCCGTCATCGATGGTGCACAACGTGTTTCGCGAGAGACCCCGCAACGAGTTGTTCTCGTGACACGACTTTGTCCTGGAATTTGCTGACGATTTTCTATACATATAAACATACGTATACACGCGCGTACGCGCGCGCGCGCGCTTGCGCCCACTCACCCGCTCGTATAAACACTTAAATACATACAGGATTAAATCGTCCAAGAACAGAAAAGAACATTCGACTAAGAAATTTCTTCGGACATATTCGAATTTCCCGCTCTTTTTTTTTTTTCTCTCTAAAAAATCATTCCTCTCGTGTAAAGAAATTCAAATTTCTCAAAACCGATATAAAAAGACAAACGCACGAACGCACGCACTAGCGCATACGATAAAGGCGTGAATGTAATTCCGTACAGGTGAATAACGGAATTAATTACGACACTATCAAATGGGAAAGTTCTTCGCATGACTGAAATTCAGAGAACAACATCGTTAACGGCACCGCGAACGTCGTCATTGCTGGCGTAGCAGGCGATACATTGAAGGCTCATGATACGCGTTAGGTTGGTAATGCTTAATTGGACGATATTTGCCGAACTCATGTAATCACCTGTTGCTCCTTCGAACCTCTCCTTTCTACTCTTATACGTTCCGATCTCGAGAAGAACAATCTCTCTCTCTCTCTCTCTCTCTCTCTCTCTCTTTCTCTCTCTTTCGTTACTTAAATTCATTGTTAAATTCATTGAGAAACAATACGAAGAAAGAAAACGTTACTATCGGCAATAAAAAGGAAGATAGAAGAAAATAAAAACAACAGCGCCTCTCTCTCTCTCTCTCTCTCTCTTTCTCTGTGACAAAGGATAACTCGGCATATTTTAAATATTCTTTCTTATGCATATCCGATCTTTTATGAATTTCATAATTTTTTTAATAATACCGCCATCTTGAAAACGCAACTCGAGTCGAACTGTAATTACTTTTCGTTCTTTCTTGGAAATAATATCAATTTCGTTCCAAAGAATTAATTTATTCATATATTCGGAGAATAGATCGAACGACAGCATATTAATATTTAGATTTTTATACGTGAAGATCCAAAAAAGGTTTTTTCGTCAGGTTAAAAATATGAAAAACTTATTATATATTTATATATATATATATAAGCATAAAAAGTAAAAACAAAGATATCGTTTTATAGGGATAAAAGAGAGTATACGTATAATAATTACGAAGAAATACTGTGAGTGTAAAGGATAGAGGAAAGTTGAAGAAGTAAAGCAAAAAGAGGAACATTGTGAATAGATGAAAGGAAGGGTGTAGAATATCTTAATGTTTTATTTATTATACAAAGGGCAAGTAACGCGGAATTATCTTTTAATTAATGACGAAGCTCTGACGAAAACGAGGGTCCTCGGTTGGAGATTTATAATGCGAAGAAAAAGAGATAAGAAGAAAAAAAAATTAAAAGAAAGAAAGAAGGAAAGAAAGGGGAGGAGAAAAAAAGAATGAAAAAGAAAAGGGGGAAAGGAGAAGAAAGAAAGAAGGGTTGAAAGGATGTGTCTTTTCGCAGATTTACGTAGAGAGATATTAAGATCTATGCGTCTCACTTAACGAGGCCTCGGACGAATAACCATCGTTGTGTATTCAATTAATTAATCCCCCGTGAGCTTACTCGAGATTTACGTTGTTGAAAGTAAGGGTCGACGCCGAGTAACACACCGAACGATAAGTCGATGTGGACGGGTACAAAATAGGATGAAAATATTTTAACCTTCGAAAACGAAGGATTTACATACAATATGGCAAAGTGTCCCACTTTCGACAAAAACAAATTGCATGAAAAGCTTTGATATTTTTATGGAAAATATAATATTGACGGTAACAAATTATTTCAACGAACAAAATTTATACCAAATTTTATAACGTTACAACAAAATTTTAATATTAGAACAAAATTTATACAAAATTTTATTTTATTTAACGAAGAATTCGCTTTTTTCCATTATATATAAATATAAAATATATGTGTATATATATATTTCTACAATAGTAATCTAATAATTACTTGTATCTGTTCGTAATGCTCGAATCATTAAATTCATATGGGGACAAAATTATAAAATATTAATATTCAACGTAGTATAAATTATAATGTATAATGTAAGATGTAGAATACAATAGCTTTTCATTAAATTTCATAAAAGATAGTATGATATATATATATATATATATATATATATATATATATATATCAGCTGATTGCTCGATCTTGCTAAATATATCTACAAATTTAAACGAAACGACTCTTTTTCTTTCCTTCTATTTTTATCCTTTTTTTTTTAAATTTAAGAAATTTCTCAATGTTAAACTGAAACAATGATTGAAACTACGAAGACAACGATATTAAAAAAGAAAAAAGTAGTGGAAGAGAAAGAACGAATAAACGGGATGGGTTAGAAATATGCGTTTCTCGATCGTTAAGGTAGACATTAAGGAAAGTATTTCTTAATTAGTAGCTTGGTCTGAAACGACGGTCAAAAGCCGTGCAACCTTAAAAAGTCGGAGTAACCATCGTTGGCGCTCCCTTGAACACCCAAGCCGAGCCCTAATGCGGGAGTTTCTCGTAGATCATGATTTGTCTCAAGTGCTTGAACTTTTCCATGTCAACGTTCTTCTAGACGGTCGATATAAAACGTTAGCTTGATCCAAAATTAACGGGGCCAATGATAACGCCCCTCCCATTAATGTTAATACTCAAAAAAAAATCCTTCCACCGTTTTATCTTTTTCCTTTTCGTTTTACCTTTATTCTCAATTATTCCGATAACATTTGTTAATGACAATAACGTTATTACGATTGTTTATATCATATTTTTTCCAAAAGGGTTGGAAAGGAAAATGTCGATGCTTGTATGCGATCATTATCAATAAAAGTAAACGTTTTATATCGTTTACAGATAAAAGAGAAGTTATAATACTTGAAAAGTTTGATTTTTACACACACACACAAAGACAATATTATTGCTTTGGTGAACAATTGAGAGGTTCGATAATGTATATATATATTGTATATAATATCATCAATATTTTTCAATCTCTCATAGATCTCTTATATAGATCTCTTATATAGATATATTATATATATTATATTATATATATTATATTATATATATATATATATGTGATATTGAAAAATATTGATGACATTAACGAGACCATACAAAAAAGTATTAAACCTACGAAAGACATAAAAAAAGTAAAATAAGATCATGAAATTGAAGATGGTAAAATTGATCTTCGTGAATTTTTACGTTAGTTCTTTTTTGCTCGTTGAAAAACGAACGTTTTCCTTTATGGCCAAAATTTCATCGCTTTGTGCCTCGACGCAAGCCTCGGGTGAACATTTTTCTACTTTCCGACGGGTGTCGCCTATCGTAAAGACAACTTTATGGTTTGTCACACGAGAGCACACACTTAAATGTACCACGATAGTTCTCTATTCGTGAAAAGGGAAACAAAGAGAGAGAGACAGCGAGAAAGAGAGAGAGAGAGAGAGAGAGAGAGAGAGAGAGAAAGAGATAAAGAGAGAAGCAAAAGAAAAGAAAAAAAAATGCGAAATGGAGCTCTGTAAAAGCGAAATTTTTTCGGACATCCTTTCTTCCATCTTTTTTTTTTTTTTTTTTAAACAGAACTACATATCCATGAAACAAAAACGCAGTGTATATATATATATATATATATATATATATATATATATATATATATATATATACATATATATGCTGGAGAAAACCAATCTTGCAAAAATTCAACAAATCAACGAGTGAATATTGTTCGAATAACGTAACAAACGAATTCGTCAATTTTTCATCACATCGACGGTAACGACAAAAACAGCTATGGCATGATAACAAAAATGACAAACCGAAAACGATTTGGTTTTTTTTTTTTTCTTTTTTCACCATTGGAATCGAAACGATACGAATTCTCGACTCCAATTCGTTTAAAGCTTTTTGAAGAATATTTCAAATATTTCCATGTATGTACATTTATGCAAAAAGAATTTATTATCATTTCCATTATTTCCGTATATGTTCTTTCTCGATGCGTGTGTTCAAATATATGCATAAACACTTTTTTAATAATTTTATTCGTCCTAATTTAAATAAATACAAAATATGTCGTTTCATATTTATTACTTCAATTCAACGAGAAGAAAAGAAAAAAAAAAAAAGAAAAAGAAAAAAAAGAGAGAAATAAAAAACAAAATTTGAGATAAGTTGGTTTTATTCGATAATCCCAACGTCAAAACTTAAACGCGAGTTTTTTCAATTCACTGTTTTACCAGTGAATATTCCAAATATCCAATGCAGAATTTTTCGACTACCTGACAAAACGTACACCTGAATCTGAATTTCTTTCGGACGAATGCCTGGAGTTAAGGATAAGGTTATACCGACAGTGATGAGAATCGTTCGATTGGAAAATTGGCATGTTTGCCGAAGTTTCGCGAGAGTGATCGTACCACACACACAAATCATATATATATATATATATATATATATATATATATATATATGTATGTATATATGTACATAGATACCTAGAACATAGGCTATTATTACGTGTCCTGTAAATGTCGCGATATTCCAGTAAGTCCACTTACAAAAACGTTATCGATCCTGTCATTGTAAATACACATATGCATATATAGTTACACGATATATACATTTCGATTTATTCCGATTTATATATAGTTACACGATATATACATTTCTATATTATGCCCGAATATCTTTCATAGATTTATCGAAGCGATTTTTCTTTATTATTGCAATTATTTTTTTATTATTTTTCATTGACATTGTTATTGTTTTAGCCCTTTTTTTTTTCATTTAATATCTCCATTCTTTTGTATCTTTTATTTCTTGTCTTCTTTTTTTTTTTTTTTTTTGTTTAATTCTCTCGCGCTACAAAAATTTATACAATATCAAAAAAGCACGAGAAATGAAACGCAGGAAATAGAGTTATTGTTCCGTTTCTTTTTCTTTCTTTCCTTCTTTTCTCTTATTGTATTTTTTCAAATGCTGACTCGTTTCGTTTCAAGTGGCTCAACACGTGAGCAATATAACAATGTAAATATATTTCTAGCGTTTTAAATGCACGACGACGACGCCGCCGCCACCGCCGACGACGACAGTTCGATGCACCGGATTAGTAATTCGCGGGCATTCTTGCAACGTAAATTATTCTGATGATATCGATTAACCACCCGACTGTTACGGAATATCATGTTGAATGATATATGATGATGACGATATCGTAGTGTGAAATAGAACGGTAAACTAGGTATTATACATATATGCAGGGTGTCTCATCTAAATTGAACATATTAGACGTCACGCTTAATTTTTATCGTTGAGAAAAAGAAAACAAAAAGAAAAAATGTCATAGGTAAACAACGTTTGTTTGGAAGAGGCAAACATTATAATAGGCATACTATTCTTCGCGAGATCATTTCTCTCGAGATTTTCGAAGTCGCGACTTTTCTCACATTTTTTTTTGTCATAATAAAAAAGAATAATGAATAAGAAATTAATTTAAAAAATAAAAAAAATATATAGTTTTCCTTCAACTATTTTTTTCCTATCATAAGAGATACTATTTAGATATTTAAGTTGCTTAAGTTACATGGAACACCCTCTATATGTGTATGTATGTATATATGTACGTATATATGTTTGAATATTCGCATGCATCTGAAATGATTGTAAAAAAGGTCAACCCGTACTATCGTTCGTTACCATCGTTACTGCGACAACGGAAAAGGAAAATAATGAAGACCAAGCATGAAAAGTGCGAAGCAAGAAATAAGATGCCAAGAACAGTCGGTAAATTGCTGCTTCCTTTATTTTTTCGTTCGCTTTTCTTTTTCTTACGGTTCGAAAGAACGATTCTCATCAACCTGTTCGCGTTTGACTAATAGAGAAAGAATGAGTGAGCAAATTCTGTTCAAGAGAGAACTAAAGAGAATTAGTAAAAGAGGAGGAAAGTAAAGAGATATAGAAAAAGAGAGAGAGAGAGAGAGAGAGAGAGAGAGATAGAGAGCAATAAAATATTAGTGATAAGTATTACGTAAATCCGAGATAATAAAACGAAAATAACATGACACTGAATCGCTAATATATCTTGGATCATATTTTATCCGTAAAATAATTCAGTTTATACGAAGATAATAACAAAATTTTACGTAAATATTACCAACGTGTGATTTAATCTCGGTACATTCTATTTATCAATAATTAGAATACCGTGTGCGTTTATTATCTTATGTATTAATGAAATTTAATGCCATTTGAAGTATCGTCGAAGTGACAAAGGAAATACAGAAGTTAAGAGAAACATTTTCAACCGCCTCCGTGGCGCAATCGGCTAGCGCGTTCGGCTGTTAACCGAAAGGTTGGTGGTTCGAGCCCACCCGGGGGCGAGTTTTTTTTTCTCCCTCTAAAAGAAAAAACATCGAACTAAATATACATGTTGTTAGAAATTTACATTTTTGTTTTGTTCTTTTTTTTTTTCTTCCCTTTTTCTTTCGTTCTTTTTTTTTTATATACAGTCGTTTATACGCGAATTTCAAATGTGCGTACGAATTCTTCACGTATTTTTCCAAAAGAGTAAGTAAATACAATACAATTTTCACACGCCCGTATTTCCCGTCCATATAAATTACGTCGTCAACGATCAACCGTTTTATTAATAAATAAAATATATTTTATCATCTGTAACATTTTATTTACACGTTTCACGTATAGAAATTTCCCGTACATACTGATCAAACTCTAAATGTATATACGATGTATATTCGTAATAGAGTATACACACGAATTTGAACAAATACCACTACTACCTCTTCTTAGCCGCCATGTTTTCTGTACTGATGGCGTAATCAGTAATGCAACTCGATCTTCTCAATTTTAAAGGATAGGACAGTGTATCTTTCTTCTTCAGAAAATATAGAGATTCGAGGCACCACATTTTACAAGAGGGCCTCATGAAATATTAATACTGCAGAATCGTGAGTAATCTTTATGGGCCACATCTATATCGCATTTAAGCTTGGCACGTGCTGCGTTACTTTATACCACACCCCCACCCCCTTCGCCATGTCTCGATCCACCTAACCATCTCTCACTCTCTCACTCACTCAATCTCACTCTATCTCTCTCTCTCTCTCTCTCTCTCTCTCCCTCTCCCTCTCCCACTCCCACTCCCTCTCCCGCTGTATTCCACTATACACTATCCTTCCACGTTTCTGTCGATTAGATTGTGCGTGCGCCTTCCAGACAGCCACCGACGATTGTAGTTCCTTGTATTGCCGATAGATGGCCACGATATTCTCGAAAGTAAAAGTAGACATTACAGACTAGATCAAACTACTCGCAGGTTATACCGATCGTCATTCAGTGGGTTACAAACTGTACCACTTTAAGCAAATGATGATTGTTGGAGATGATCCTAGTGATTAAACTTCACTCCTGTCCAGTCTAACACTATCGCAGATTGGTCAGTGAACATCTGATGCTCCACTGAATGGCCATATTTTTTCAAATCTTATAAAAATTGAAAAAAGAAGTATTTAAAAAAACGACGTCTCTGCTTATCGCGTTCCAAGGAGAAACTTCTTGTAATATTGTGTAACGAGTAGAAGAGACTAAGTTTGTTACATCTTGTGTATCCTATGTCGATGAGTAATTTAAATTTGATTTGATATTATAGACAACTTAAATTTATCAACACGATATCGGGGAACTAAACTTCGAAACTAACTTTCCATATCAAATAAGTCAATCTCTAGAGAGAGAGAGAGAGAGAGAATAAAAAAAAGAAAGAGAGAAGACCTAGTGCACACATAAGCAACGACATATCTGGTACTGGCACATGTTTAGAACTTTGATATTATTGTCGTGTTCGTTTGTATATTGAATATTACTACTTCATAACACATTCTACATAGATAACCATGTATCTATGTATGTGTATGTATATATATATATATATATATATATATATATATATATATATATATATATATATATATATATATATGCATAGTGTGTTTAAAACAGAATTCAGAAGTTAGAAAACATGTGCATAGATACATATATATATATAGCAGTGATGGTACTCATTTAAACTGAGCATAAAATACTTAATAAACATGGATCGAAAAGTTGACCTCAACAAAGTTTCTAAATGTACTGTACCATTACAATGTGTAACCCATTTTTTTAACACCCTGTATATAAAGACACGTTCATAACAAGACTTTTAACGAGTTTCGCTAAATCATTTACATGCACGAACACGGAGAACAATTACGATTTCCAAATTTTCAGTTGTGTGAAAACTATATATCACACTGACCCAGGATGATGTAATTTAGATAGGAGAAAACTTAAAAAAAAAAAAAAAAAACAAAAAGGTAATGAAAACCAGATACGAGGTCATTGTTAATTTGTAAAAAGAGATCATAAAAGAAAAATTTCACCGTAATACGTATATTATCTTTTTATTGGAGAAATCGATAAGAAAAGAAATCTGTTATTATTTACTATTAAATTACGAAATCATGAAAATTAGTTTTTTACAGTTTCCATAGCAAAAAAACTTTACGATGGTTGGAACAAATAAGTTTGTAATTAATTTATAATTGTTTCATACCCATATATGATAATAGCCCCATTTATTAATAAATATATATATATATATATATATATATATATATATATATATATATATATATAATACGTTTATTTCATTTCTTTGCTTTGTATTCTTTTTTTATCTTAGAATGAATTTTCATCTACAATATATTATTCTCGAGGATTAAAAATTATTATAAATAATATTATTATATCGGGTGGGTTAACTTGAATCAAATATAAAACGTATAAATGATTAAATGGAAGCTTCAAAATAGCACAAAAGAGAGAGAGAGAGAGAGAGAGAGAGAGAGAGAGAGAGAGAGAGAAAAGCTTTTTATGGACGATACCGAAGACCATTTTCAATTTGCAGATATTTCGAAAATATATATTATCAGTCAAATACAAGTTCTCCTTTATATCTACTTTTATTTCATTAAATTTAATTCTCTCGAATATTCATTCCATCACGACACAGAATAAAAATAATGAGAAAGAGAGAAGGAATGAGATAAAGAGAGACAGAGAAACAGAAAGAGAGAGAGAGAGATAGAGAGAGAGAGTGAGTTACATTATACGTGTATGTTGCCTAGTTTGGCGGTAGCTTCATTTTAGTTAGATAATCCTCCAGTGCACAGAAAACAAGTGTATGTATGTGAATGTATAAGAGAGAGAAAGAGAGAGAGAGAGAGAGAGAGAGAGAGAGAGAGAGAGAGAGAGAGAGAGAGAGCAAGTCGTTTACTTTATAGGTGCAGGTATAAAGAGACCTTTAATGAGTTTTGCTTAATCCATTAACGAGGTTGGGAGTGCATATATCTATCTCTCATGTAGGAAATTCGCGAAAACGGTACTCCCAATTCTTATGGTGTGTCAAATGCACAAACACTGATAAAGCCTAATTTTCTTCAAGCACACCGCAAAATTCTTTTTCTTTTTCCTTCTCTTCTTCTTCTTCTTCTTCTTCTCCTTTTTCTAAAGAGAAGACTTTCTTAATGTAAGAAAAAAAAAAAAACACACACACACACACAAATTTCATACTACTCCATTAAATTACTATCTTGAAAAATGAGAACATTTGTCTCTTACGATTTAACCAAGTATTTCACAAAAAGGGAATTGAAGATCCTCGAAATGAAACTTATAATAATTTGTGCGATATAGAGGGATGAATAAATTAATATGATTATTAATATGGAAATAATATTATAAGCTCGGTGTAAGTCGATTAATATCGCTGTTTGATGGAATCTATTTTTTTTTTGTTTTTTCTTTATCTATATATCAAATATCTATTACAGAAGTTTTAGTGCGTAATTTTGTTACACCCTGTATATAAAAAATAGTAATATAGAAGAGTTCTTTCTTTTTTTTTTTTATTATAGATCTAATGTAACATCTTTTCGAAAGAAAGAAAAAGAAAAAAGAAGGAAGAAAGAAAAGAAAAAATACAGAAAGAGAAATACGATCGATATATATATATATATATATATATATATATATATATATATATATATACACACACACACACACACACATACCCTACTAAGAAACATGTCCCTTTGATCAAGAATAAAATCTAGTCTTGTTTGAAGTTGCCGCTCTTGAAGAGAACTACGAATGAGGAACGTAAAGTAAAAAAAAAAAAAAAAGTAAAAAAGAAAAAAGAAAGAAAGATAGAGAAGAAAAGAGACAGAAGGAAAGAAGGTAGCGGATATAAGAGAGGTATAAAAAAAAAGAAAAAAAAACCAAGGAACAGAAGGGATACACCACCCTGGTTGATATTGAGTCGTGAGGTTTTCCTTTTCCTTTTTTTCTTTTTTTCTTTTTTTCTCCTCTTTTTCCTGAGATTTCACGAGGAAACTCGTTATCCCTTTGCCATGCTTATCCATGTTCCCTTTCAATTTACTCCATTCCAATTGCTTTGTATTTTTCGCGCGGTCGGTTTGAACCATTATCATACTTTACTTTAGTCAAATATTGTTCGAATTCTATGCAAAGCCTTTTTACCCCCCCCCCTCCCCTCCCCTCCCCCATAGGATCGTTGTTGTTTCTTCTTCTCTTTCTTCTTCTTCTTTTTCTTTTTTTTTTGTATTTTTTTTACCCACTTTTTTTTTTTACTCGGTGTTACCCCGGCGCTGTACTCTTATTCCTATCGTTTGCCCTGCTTTTTCCTAAAAGCTCGAACAATACCAGCACGAAAAATTTCAACAAATTCCAATCTCGATGAAACCGAGTGCTGGCTTGCTCTCTCTCTCTCTCTCTCTCTCTCTCTCTCTCTGTCTGTCTGTCTGTCTCTGTCTCTTTCATTCTCTCTGTCCTATCCTTTCGTTTTCTCTTTCTATTCATCTCAAAAGAATCGAAGAAAACAATTTCTTTAGTCCATCGTAATCGTGCTTCCGCATTTCTACAGTTGAAGATCTTCTCCCTCCCCCCATCCTCTCTATTTTCTCATCACGTTCGGCCACTTCATGCTCACAATCGTTAGAGTGCTCTCTAAATCTTCTCGACCAAGCTAATCTGCACTCTACTCCCTAAAGGCATCGGCCGCCTATCGAAAAGGCTGGCTCGATGAACAAACGAGATAACGAGATGTCGATAGAAAGAGAAAGAGAAAGAGAAAGAGAGAGAAAGATAGGGCATCCTTTTATTATCTCGGTATTCCTCGATCGATCCTTTGAGATTAATTGCGATCGAATTCTTTCGCGTAATGTCCCACTCTCTAACTCACGATAATGATTACGATAAGTTAATACCGCCATTAAAGTGACACGAGACACCGTGATATAAATTCAAGGGAATTTTTAAAACGTCAATTGCATTTTAAAAAACGATAAGGAAAAGAGAGAAGGGAGGAGAGAGAGAGAGAGAGAGAGAGAGAGAGAAAGAGAGATTAAATGGTTCATTTCAATCTCATTACTTATCTATCATCCATGTTTGTAAATTCTTGTAAATCCGTAGAACGTATGAAACTTAACGTTAGACGAATTCATGTTCTTCGAATATGAATTATAAAAGAATTTATTTTTTATGAAGTAAAAAAAGATATATACGTATATATAAAAAAAAAAGAATTGAAATGAGATCTTCAAAAATTTCACATCAATGAAAAATTACATGTAATTACGTGTAATGAGTTACATGACGTTACGCAGAGGTTGAAATTCTCGATTCTATAAATAAAATGAATTCGGTGTAACTCGATTTTTGTCCGTGGTATCCAAACAAAAATAATATAATATAAAATTTATAGTATACCTATATAACTGTACTATAATCAATAGAATTTATATTTACCAAACATTAACTTTCGAATGTAAGCCAACGGAGAGTTTAAACCGTTAAAACTGTTGGCTAGCTAAACTGAAGAGTTAAAACTTGAAAAATACACATAAATGAGAGAGAGAGAAAAAGATACAAATAGATAGATAGATAGATCGAGAGAGAGAGATAGAGAGAGAATATGTGACTTAATAGTTACATGATGTTATATTTTATAGTTAATAATTTTTCAACGATTTATTTAATTTTTACGAAAGATATGAAACGAATTAAACGGAATTGAGTAAATCAGGCAAATTATGTGAATTTTAACATTTTCTTTTCCTTATTTATTTCACTCTCTTTCTCTCTCCCTAGTTCTCTTTATTTTTCCCTCGTTCACTCTTAAGATATCAGACAACGATTTGATATAATGGCATCCAGAAGGGCTGTAACGTTTGGTTCGTAATTCAAGACACGATTCAGGTTCCACCCACGGAACTCTTTGAAAGAATGGCAAACGGTAACACCTCTCGTGTAGAGTCAGCATTATTGTCCGGCCACGGTAAATACATAGACGAACGTACGTGTAAAGTTGGAAGAGTGGACAAATAATGACCTCTAAGAAGTAACTACCAATTTCTAGCGACCTGATTCTCTCTCTCTCTCTCTCTCTCTCTCTCTCTCTCTCTCTCTCTTTCTATACCTTTTACAAACACTTGCGTCCAAGGAAGTACGAAACATTTCGAGAAGTAATTAAGGTAGAAAAGAGGAAACACAAGTGTGATCCGAAATAGAATAGAATTAATTGTTTTGACCATCGTAAGAAGTAGAATAATGTTAAACGTTTAGATTAAACGAGAGATTTTCTCGTTACGAAAAAGAAAACAAATTTTTAACCAAGAAAGGAATATATATACATATAGTAATTGACAAATTTAATGCCAAACTACTACTTACTATCAGTTAACTAGTTTATTACTACAATAACACGTGTCACAGTAGTCAATCTTAAAGAATAGAAAAAAAAAAGAAAAGATAAAAGATAAATAAAGACGTAAATAAGAAAAAATTGTAACAAATAAAAGCGGGGAACGTCGGAATGGTTTTAAAAAATTTAACGACGGACATTTACGATCTCCATAAAAGTGAAATAAAATCTTCGAAGGTTAAATAAGTTGCGATGTTAACTGTAAAAAAACTTTCCCATGCCGATTTGGAAGTATAGTCCAGCTAGTTACTAAATATTTGGCTAGATAAGTGAATGGTGCGAACCATGGAAAAAGGAATTTTAAAAGATCGTATGGGGATCTATCGAATCCTCCGAAGGGATCCTCCCAGAAGCAACATGCCCGACAAATTGAGTTCAGATCCTCTCTCTCTCTCTCTCTCTCTCTCTCTCTCTCCTTCTTCTTCGTATTTCTCACGAGCTAGGCCCTTTCCATTTCGACGGATTTTTCCCACGGGTCAATGAAAAAGGCTTGAACTCGATATTCCGCAGGAGCTTCTAACCACACTCTAAGTGACCACCTTTCGCCAGCCACAAGAAGGAAAAACCTGAATTCAAACTCTGATCGAACCCCGAGGTCCTTTCGCTTACTCCACCGTAACGCCCTTGGCCATATTACTCTTATCATCGTAGTATTTCTTTTTTATTTTTACTTTCACTTTTTTATTCTTTTCCGTTTTTTTTTTTCTTTCTTTCCTTTAAATCGACCGATATATATATGTGTGTGTGTGTGTGTGTGTGTGTGTGTGTGTATACAAGAAATAGGGAATAGTAAGAGAACATTTTGTACAGGGATGGTTTTATCGATGTTTTCTCACTTGAGTGTAAAGTGAATTTTTATTCGTAACACATTCGTTCATCTGTTTCTTTTCATTAACTTATATACACACACACACACACACACGAATATTATATATATATATATATATATATATATATATATATATATATATATATATATATAAATATTGAATAAATGAAAGAGATATGACGAATAGAAATGTTTACACGTACGATTAAATGTACACAGTCCCTTTTGTCGAGCAACAAGTTTCTAGGAAATCCTCTGTCCCAGAATTCTCTGACGTTGAACGAACGATACTAATAGCATTTCTGGTATAACTTGTTGTTTTAATGATTCAAGTTATCCGATTTGAAACGTCTCATACGAGAGCTCTATCTTCTATGAAATGGCGTAGGTGAAACGCGAGAACAAGAATATTACGTAATTGAGTTGTTCCATAATCGTAGGTGTAGTTTTTAAGCAAATCCCTTCAATAATCTCGATATTTAATTTTTATTTCACGAGAAATCCCTCCATTTCTGAATGATCAATTTTATTTTCAAATTATTACAAATTAACGAATTAATATCGATTTATCGATATTTTTTTTTTTTGCTTTTAGAATTGAAAAAAAAGAAAATTGTTATTTTTCCCAGATATTTATAAAGTTTTATAGAAAGTATATCAAACAATATAGGCAACATTTCTAACGTTACAACGTTTTTTCAACGTTGTAGTTTAAGAACAATGTTTTAATATACCTGCTACAATAAAAAAGAATTAGCGTAAAATACTCTTTTAACATAATTTGCATA
>OU426995.1:7441427-7451427 GCA_911387935.1 Dolichovespula saxonica | reverse complement strand
GTTTGTCTCCCTCGTCTCCTAACCTCTCCTTTCCAACCATCACTGCCACTCCTTCGCGCAACCACAGGTCCTCCTCCTCTACTTCTGCCATTTTCTTTTTCTTTTTTCGCGCCCTCTCCCTATTCGCAACTTACTCTCACGTTTCCTGTGGCGTTGCTCTGCCAGCCATTCTTGTACGTTTTATGAAAATCCGTTTAAAATTAGTCGAGCGAAACGACGTGGTTGCACGAGCCCCATAAATGCGCGCCTAAGTGCGAGAACCAAACAGCTAACGGCACAACATACAGGCTTCTGCATTTCCGGTTCGTGACGATAAGAAAAAAAAAAAATATATATATATATATATATATAAAGAAAAAAAGATAATAAAATAACGTCTTTCGATCTTCATCGGAAAGCAAATTAACCCGACGTTAAGAATGCCATTTAAAATATTTAAATATAACCGTAAAAATAACGAGAGATTTTAACGTATAAATGTCTTAAAAATTAATTGAGATATTGAATAAATCATTTATGGGATTATAAATATCCCGTCTGAAGATAGGGAACACTCCGTCGTACTACGTCGATAATGTTGCTCCCGAACGCCATCTATCGGTAAGAAACTTTTTTTTTTTAAACCTCGCATGATAGATAAAACGTGTTATAATTGTATATGAACGTTTCCTATCATAAGGAGCTTAAAAAAAAAAAAAATATTATCTCAACTTTCCCCGACGATGTATGAAGAAATGCGTCCACAGTTCCAACCGACTAAAGGGTTAACGAATGAGAAATAAATGAATTAATTATTAATTACGGAAAATACTTTTCGTAATTTACCCAAAAAAAAAAAAAAAATTTTCCTTTTCGTAAAAGCGAGGGAAAAAAAGAAAAAGAAAAAGAAAGAGGATCCTTTCTCTCCGAAATCTCGGTTTATACTCGGCTGCCCTTTTATGGTAATGAAAACTGACGGATTACGTTGAAACGACTCGTAGTTCTATTTCAACGAATTTTACGACGCTTCGAACGTGTAATTAACTATCTAGACATATACGTGTTCGTATTCGAGATAAACGTTATCACCAACAAAGCGGGATAATAAATCAACGATATCGAAGAGACTCGAAACCGTTCCTTCGTGCGTTTAACTATGAGAGTCGAGTTTTTGACGCGTAACGTCGTCGATCGTTTCTATCGTTGAAAAAATAAATCCTAGAAATATGCAACTAGGAGAAATATAGAAGGAAATTAGGAGAGAAGCCGAGGAGAATGTGGGTTAATACGTTTCAAAGCTGGTTAGCTCTGTCGCCGTTAATGTCGGTTGTTCTAACGCGTGTAACGCCCGGCCAGTCATTATGTGGCTTTGCCTGAGGGACTCCAACGAAATGGAGACCCTCAAACGGCTCGATTTTGCGGCAAAGATAGAGCTGTCTCCTGCTTCAAACTAGCCCAAACCTTCTATCTGTCATCTATATCTCTTTGTCTCACTCTCTCTCTCTCTCTCTCTCTTTCTCTTTCTCTTTCGTACTCTCCCTTGTTCACTCTGTCACTTTAACTTGTTCAGTCTATCATCGTTAAGCACAAAATCTATTCTAACTAAACGCGAGAACCGAACAAAGATGTTTTTTGCTTCATCAGGTCAAAGAGGAATTTCCTGCATCAAGAGAATATGATTTTCTCATAATCTATGCGACAAGATATTCTCTTAAAGTGAGAAAGTAGGAAAAAGAGAAAGAGAGACAAAAATATATATATATATATATATATATATATATATATATATATATCTAGATAGATAGATAGAGATAGAGATAGATAGAGAGAGAGAGAGAGAGAGAGAGAGAGGACAAATGAGGCCTAGCATGCACGTACGATGGGTTCTTGAAAATCTTGATGATGCTCCAGCTCTCGAGATCAATCGAGATTCCTCATCGATCGGTTCACGTCCATGTGTGTATTGTCGAGTCTCGACGTAGGAGCTTGATAATTGACTTCGCGATTACGTGCCTTGAGACGATGACAGAGAAGTGGACTCCTACGTATTAACTTCGAAGAACTCTTACCTCCAATTTTTTTTATCCAACACCCACACACGTTATTCTACTCAACTACGTCGAATTCGAAATTAATCATGTTTTTTCCATTGAAAAAAAAAAAAAAAGAAAAAAAACGAAGGACAAATTATATCGTTGATGATCGTAATAAATTTATTATTAATTCTTTCTAACTAAATTAACGAAGTCATCTTACACAAATACACAAGGACGTACCTATACATGCATTGGAGAAACATATATTCCTTAAAAATACATAGTTCCCCTTACGTGTTCGCGAGAACATTCGGGTTTAACCAATTTACCGTGCTGAAATTTCTCGTAGTCAAGGAAATTTCAATGTACTATAATACTATCGGCACTACACTACTGGCGGCGGCTCAGTTCCCTCAACGATCGAACCTACGCCGACGTAATACCGAACACCGCCTTCTTTCATTAGACTTCATTAAATCCCTTCGCTTTCCCCGTCGCGTAACTGTTGCCCGTGGACAGAATATTTTACGGCCATGCAAAGTAACGTTCGGCTTGCTCAAACTCGAAAAGACGTTCCTTTAATCTCATCTTTAAAGGAACATTTAAAGTTCGAGAGCATGGATCTGCATTTTATTATTTCCCACCCCCCTAGTTTTAATTGCAAACGACAGTGAACGTCATAGGTATACGATATATTATCGTCCGTAATTATCCTCTTTTTTTTTTTTTTTTTTTATATACAAAGAGATATAAAATAAACTTTTACGATATAACTTTGTCTCCTACGTAACGACGTCGCTTTAATAAAATTAATGTTTAGAAATTGTATCGACGTCGTGATTAATAATATTCCTCATCGATCAAATTAATATTAATTTCGATATAAATATTTTGCTATCGAAGAATGATCAAATCCTTTTTTCTTATACTCTTCGTTTTATATGACGACATTAGAAACGAAACAGGTGTAGTCGTAAAGATTTTATAGACATTTCGACGTGCACATTTAACTCTTGGTACATACGTATGAATATATACATACACACACACACACACATATATATATATATATATATATATATATATATATATATATATATACATTGACGAGCAATGGCTAAATACATACGTCATTCTCTAACAATAAAAGAAAACTACTACTACTACGAGTACTGCGATATTCGATATTCGAAAGAATAGAACAAAAAAGAAAATAAAACAGTATATTCATAGATATTGATTGTATATTTATTTTTATTGAAACCTGTCCATACCAACAACGGGTATATTAAAATTAGACCAAATACTGACAAACCGGGTACTCGAGGTTATTCGAGTATTCAAGAAAAAATACTCGAACAAAACAATAATACAGATATGATAGATTTACAGGTATATTTTATTAAGTACCATAGTTCACGTTACTACAGATTTTAAATGGCTGAATATATTGTTAATTTAAAACTAAATTAACTGTCTATTACCTGAGAATATTGATTTATTCGTATTTCTATACTAAAATAAAGATATCTAATTATAAAATAATTAATTGTTTTATATTTTTTTTATCTAAAAGAAAAAAGAATAAATTATTGGAAACACTGTAAATATCCGGATAGATTACCTACTCGAGTAAAACGTATCCGGACATTTTTTATTTACCTTGATATCTTATCGAGTACCCGGATATCCGATGTAACGAGTGTCGAGTAGTATCAGTTCTGATTAAAATGTTCTTCGCTCATAATTTGTATTTTTTTCTTTCATTATAACATTAATTCATATCGTTAAATCAATCGAAATTAATATAAATAGTTAAGGAAATAATATTTATGATTTTCGTTATATCGTGGATAAAATTCGAAATGTGTGAAATTCGACAAACAGATATCAGAAAAATCTTATTTTAAAGCTATTGATTATTATTTCGATGCATCAAACGAATCAAATCGATGTACATACATACGTTGGATACCAACTATCGTTAAAATCTGGATGCGCAAAGTCGTAAGCGTTTTATAAAGAGTGCTAAGAGATGGATCGAAAGAGAACGAAAAAAAAAAAGAAAAAAAAAGAAAAAGACATAAAGAAAAAACAGAACCAAAAGCGATCGATGAAACTGTAAAAGAGAAGTTATCATCGAGAGAGTAGGTTCGTTAGTTTCCGCTTTGAAACATTCCATGCATGTCGCTAAAATCACGAACCGTTGTTACATCGACACGCCTATTCGAAATATTCATGCATCGGTCTTCTTTACTTGGAAAAAAACGATCAAAAGAGGAAAAAAAAAGGATAAAGGGAAATAGATAGATAGATAAACAGAGATAGATAGATAGATATAAAGAGAGAGAGAGAGAGAGAATATTTTTTCATGTTTGCTTTTACCGCTACATTCTCCTTTCCCACCTCTCTCTCTCTCTCACTCTCTCTTTCTCTCATTTCGTCATTTCTTTTGACATAACGTAAAAGCTTCGAAACCTTCATTGCGTTTATAATCACAAGAAAAGCTCGAGATTTTCTTACGGCTAGCCCTCTAAGTCCTCGATCTTTTAAATCGTCAAATGGCTGACCGGGTTTAAACCTCTTGGACTTTAAACGTTGAATCGATCTGTTAATAATCCTTTCCTTTTTCTCTCTCTCTCTCTCTCTCTCTATCTCTCTCTCTCTCTCTCTCTCTCTCCTTTCCTTTATTTCTTCTCATCCGGTTACGTGACATTCTCCGCGCGTTTATATTGGAAAACTCGTATAAGCCGGCGAATAAACGTGTGTGCGAGTGGATCGAATATATTTGCCAAAATTATGATCTCGTTCACGTCCGTCTAAAGAAGACGGGAAAAAGGGAATAACGTTGTAAAAAACTTTCAAACAAAACGAAATAATTCAAATGGATTCTTTCGTCTGGCCTGATGCTCCTAACATTTTTCATAAGGAAGAATAAAAAATGAAAGAAAATTGATATTAAAACGAAAAGTAGATCACGACGATAAGCAAGAAATAAATAAAAATATTTCGATCGTAAGTAATACTGAAAGAGAGAAAAGGAGATAGATAGATAGATAGATAAATAGAGAGAGAGAGAGAGAGAGAGAATGGAAAAAGATAGACAAAGACATTAATATAAAAATACGCGAATGAAGTGACGATAAAGATCGATAACTTACATATATTATATTTATGAAATATAAATCGTAATGATGACCGACAAATCATATATATAAAGAAAAAAGAGAGAGAAAATTGAGAAGAGAAAAATAACCGAGAGAAAAAATACCTACATACATGAAGATAAAAAAAAAACCATACAGAGATAGAGAGAGACAGAGAGAAAGAGAGAGAAGATATTAACATCGAAGTAAACGGATGAAGTGAGTACAAAGATCGATAACTTATCGATGTATAACTACAGTTAATGACAATTAGCCTAACCGAAGTAGCACGTTTCCTGTAATTTTCGCGAATGAACTGGCCAAGCCTACGATGTTGGTTACGTACGTACGAAGGTTGATACGTTGGGTTACGATGTTGGAACTCCAGTTTGAGTTGGTAAAGAAGGAGACGGTATTTGTATGTGTGTGTGTGTGTGTGTGTGTAGAGGAGGGGGAGGGGAGAGAATGAGAAGAGGATGAGAAGAGGGTGAGAAGAGGGAGGAGTCGGTACTGCCGCTACTTGCCGTTACTGGTGCTCCGGTGATGCTGGTGCTGCTGTAAAAGCAACGACCGGAGCTGACCTGAATCCACGACTGGGGCGATGAAAAGGGAGCAACAAAAGCGGCGAGCTGGACGAGGACGAGAGTGAAAATACGGAAAATAGGCCGTTGTCGGGCCACCCTATGTAACACCCTATACTATCGCTACTACCACCATCACCATCACCATCACAACTACTACCACTACTACTACTACTAATACCACTACTATTTTAGTACTAGTACTACTATTACTTCTACCACCATTGCTACTAGTACTAGTACCTCTATTACTACTACTATCAGTTCTACTAGTACTAGTACCACTACTATCACTACTATTACTACTACTATTACCAGTACTAGTACTACTATTACTACTATTACTACTACCGTCATCTTCTCTTCACATCTCTTCTATGGTGGAAAGCTCGTCGGACCTACCTGACGAGTTCCATTAAAGTTGAAACTGCAGTTACCGTTGCCTACGTTTAAATTTACCAACCTTACGGCCTAACCGTAATATCGAATGCACAGAAAATTTTCTATTTCATAGTGGGAGAGAGAAGGATAGAGAAATAGAGGGAGAGAGATACTAAATACGTTGAGCATGAATGAGCAACTGCTACAAGCTTCCAACGTATGTTAATTCCAAGACGACATAAATTTTCAAACTCCAACCTACAATTCTCAAAGTTTTAGGTACGGAATTACTTAAGTTATCGTATAACAGACGAACCTTTAACCGATTAAAAGATTAAAGTCTTTGTTCCTTTTGATAATGATAATACTGAAATGTTACAGGTATAACGATTTGAAGATGTAGATGTATCGAATAATAATTGTTAACATGTTTTACAATTCGTACGATCAATCGATAAAGATTATTAAAGTTCCGTTAGAAACAATAATAACAATAATAGTGCCGATAATAATGACGATGATAAGCAGAGAATCCTATGGTAATCCTTTAGAGCCCATTTAATGATCCTCGAATTTCCATATACGAAGCGGCAATTATCCGAGACGCGTGCAGAAGCGGAGAAGTGATTTTTTTTTTTTTTGTAATATCGTCCGTATAAATTATGATGTTCAGTTGGACACTTTAGAGATCAATTTCGCAATAATAACGATATCGGATAATTTTCTTAACGCTTTAAAAAGTATCGAGAGGTGATCGATCAACGATGTGTCCGATTGACGATGATAAACCTGAGAAAAAGTTTTGTCCATTTTTTGTGTGAAAAGAAAAAAAAAATATATATATATATATATACATATACATGAATAGACAAATATAAAAATAAAAAATAAAAACGTTTTATATTATCCCGATTAATCGATATTTCATTAAACGATTTAATTCTCATTTGATCAACAATATCAAAAACTTCTCTTTGTTTGGACCCTCCCCCCACCCCACCCCCACCCCGCCCTGCCAATCACACTCATCCCGATAAAAACTTTGGAATTCTTTCCTTAATAAAATAATATCTCGTTCCTGTACAAATAATTATACTTTAAGCGGATGAAACTTTTCGGTCATACATAAAAGTATTTGTGCGGGATCGAGCACGTACAAACTTATAAATTTGAACGGGGGTATTTGAGAAGAAGAAGAAGAAGGAGAGAGGGAGAGAGAGAGAGAGAGAGAGAGAGAGAGAGAGAGAGAGAGAGAGAGAGAGGAAAAAAAAGAATTCGTTTGAAACTTAATCCCTCCAGGTCGAAACATTCGACGCGTCGACGAAATTCCAATCGAAACCCTTACAGTAAAAGTTCTACGGCAATTAGATCGGTAAAGTTAAAGAGCGTTGGTTCTTCGAGAAAAAGAAGAAGAAGAAGAAGAAGAGGAAGGAGAAGAAGAAGAAGAAGAAGAGGAAGGAGAAGAAGAAGAAGAGGAAGGAGAAGAAGAAGAGGAAGGAGAAGAAGAAGAAGATAGGTCTCCGTCGCTTTTTCTTTTTCCTTTCTTTTTTTTTTTTTGTTTTTCTTTTTTTTTTTCATTTTTTTTTTCGCAGCTTTCACGGAAGAAAAGAATCGGAATATGTAGCCTTGAACGGGCCGCTGCGAGCTCGCGAGGCACTTTGAAAGTATAATTTTCTGTCGGCTCGTAAAATCGCGGCTTGCTCGTTTGGTCTAATGGGGAAGGCGCCGTTTTTCAATTTGTTCGAGCAATTTCCTTTCCTCATTCCGATTTTTCTATTTCTCTCCCTCTCTCTCTCTCTCTCTCTCTCTCCATCTATCTATCTATCTATCTCTCGCTATCTAAAACGTTAGTAGAGATAGCACTACATTCGGTACGTACACGTGCCTGTAAAATTTGTCTGGAGGTACTGCATCCGATACGATTATATTATGGCTGCCCGTAGGTGTCCCCGAGAATGTGAGTTTTATGCGAATAACGATCGAAATAATCGTTCTCGAGCGAATCGAACGATTACCTGGGTAATATATTTCACCGGTGTTCCCGTTCGCCCGAATCCTTTCGAAAAATGGCTATGGACAACATCGGTGAACATAGGTATATCCTTTCTTTTTAACCAAAGCTCGATCGTTCCGATCATAAATTTTCCTCTCTCCCTCTCTCTCTCTCTCCCTCTCTCTCTCTCTCTCTTTTCTCTCTCATGAATTATATACGCATCGATATTAATTTAAATTTTACACATTTATCTTTATCTTTTGTTTCGATTTAAAAATAATAACACGTACACTATGTCTTTCTAAAACTATTTCGCTGCATTTTTCTTCCCTTCGTTTTTTTTTTTTTTTTTCTTTCTTTCCTCTCTTTCCCTTCGCCATCCTATCACACCCCACTATCTTCCACCCCCTCCCCCCTCCCTCCCACCGCCCAGTCTCCGTTCCTCCCACTAAAAAGTATATCTTTAGAACAAGAAAACAAGTGGAAGAAGAAGAAGAAGAAGAATAAGTGCTGACAGTTTAGAAGTGAACACATTTTTTTCATTAGTTCTTCGAAAGAGTACGCTACAGAAAAGAAAAGTTGTGGGTTACTATGGGACTACTATAGGCATGTATTACAAGACCGTAATACGATGAGACCAGTTTGCTCGTAAAGGCAAGTTTCATGTTAGTTTACTTCGACACTTCACCTGCGTATAAATTTCACCTGCGTACTAGAGACCCCTTTATGAAATTAGCTACAAGAAAAAAAAAAAAAAAAAAAAAAAAGAAAGAAAGAAAGAAATCTCTTACCTTAAGCCGTGTTGCCGCGAGGTCGTTCGAAAGTGCCGTTGGTGGACGGTTACCTGGAAAGAAGAAAACGACAAAGATGAAAAAATAAAACGAAAAAGTAAAATATGTCTACGTGTAACTTAAAGGAAATTTCTTATTAAGACTGTAGAAAAATTGCGAATTGTTTTTTCTTTTTTTTTTTTTTGTTCTTTTTACGATTTATCTATTCGCAAAATAATCGAACTTTTATTTCGTTCGAACTTATCGATCGTGATATTTATGGGACATCGACGAATGGATATCATTAAAATATCATTGGAATTCTTTGAAATGATAAAGGAGGAGAGCAAAAAAAAAAAAGGGTGATAATATGACCAAAATGGAAGTAAAGAAAAGAGGCACGAATTCGAGACGCACAGGAATGCGCTTTCACGTCTCGTACTTAATAAAGAGGTATACCTTGAAGGATATATTACGTACGAAGGATAATGGTTGGTGAAATTATAATCGTAACGATGTAAGAGCATCACATTATGGGGTAGTAAACGACGTTTTAAGAACATATAAATCGAGATACGTTCCAATGTCAACGAAGACGAATCTTTCTTGTTTTTTCTTTCTTTTTCTTTTTGTAAGATCTTATCGTCAATATTGTACGTTTACAAAAGTTAAAATGAGAATTTTTATAAACGATTAAAATTTTAACAAATTCAACGCGATGTGACAGATATATGAACGAAGAATGAATCGACTAACATTATGACTAACAATTCTCTTCATCTAATTAGCTTTAGACCTTTTGTAATAATACGTAAGATTTTTTAATAATAACAAAGATATTTGATAGTCACAATACACAAAAGAACATATCTATAAAAGTATTTGTTTGTAAATTATACGAAAAAAAAAAAATATATATATATATATGTATATAATATTACAGTTATCTTTTATGATATTCTTCGAAAAAAATTAAGCAAAATTGATTTTTTTCTTTTACATATATCCTAACCGTTCGTCGATCTATAATATCTGTTTGTCTCGTAATTAGAGAAAAAAAAAATACACACGCGCACACACATTACACATTCGTCCGATTATTTTTTATTTTCAG
>OU426995.1:7426427-7436427 GCA_911387935.1 Dolichovespula saxonica | reverse complement strand
ATGTAACATCCGAAATTCTCAATCGATAAATGGATACGCGAAGTTTGCGTGTATTCATCGTAAATTATGAAGAATGAGATGATATATTTCGTTCTTTTTTGTTTTTCTTTTACGATAAAATGTGTGTTCGGCCCTTCGATATCATCAATAACACATGATACAATAATAAAATTAATTTGAAAAAGCTTCCGAAGGTAATAACAATCGAATTTTTCGATCTATAAGTTACGTAGAATTTATATTAATTTAAAGATAGAATAATGATGTGTGTATATATATAGATAGATAGATAGATAAATAAATAGATAGATAGATAGATAGATAGAAAAGATATATATATATATCTTTTCATAATGTTCTCCCTTAGATATTATCAAAAAAAAGGTATAATATAATAACGGAATTCCAACGATCCTGCGAAGCGTTAAGAAAAATCGTGGGAGATGGAGAGGGGGCAGAATTAGGGTTGAATAAAAAAAAAAAAAAAAAAAATAGAGACCATTAAAATGGCCTGCGGCGGCATAAGACCGACAAGGCAAAAGAATTTTATCCGAAAATAACGTATCCGTCGACTGCTACTTTGCACCGGCCGCTTCTCGGCTTCCTTTGTACGTGCTGTACTTTTATATTCTCTCCGATACCGGTTCTCCGACAATTAAACGAGGGTAAAAAAGAAGAATTAAAAGCAAAAGGTAAAAAAAGAAGAAGAAGAAGAAGAAGAAAAATGACCTCCAACAAACATATACACAAACAAGCGATCAGACCAAAAGAGAAAAAAAGGAAAGGAGGAAAATTAAAAAAGAATGTCTCTCTCTCTCTCTCTCTCTCTCTCTCTCTCTCTCTCACTCGCTCGCTGTATCTCTCGTTTTAAACTGTATTAATTCCGATTTCCGCATTGCTAAATCGAACGATTTTCAAGCTGCGGTTTCCAATAGTAGTATTCCGTTAAACTAACCGCTGTAACGTACGCGCTTCAAATAACTCGTTATCTGATTCTCTCTCTCTCTCTCTCTCTCTCTCTCTCTCTCTCTCTCTCTTTCTATATCTTCTTCTTTGTTATTTTTATGTTTATACAAAGGAATCGATACTTCTTGTCAACTCTCTTGTAAAAAGAAAAAGAAAAAAGAAAAAACGAGCAACTTCAAAATACCTCGGAAACGATTTTTCTTGTTTTTGTTTTTTTTTTCTTCTTCTTTTGAATCGATCCGTAAATTCGTTCGTTGGAATTAACTAATACTTTTTTCTTTTTTTTTTGACTTTTCAAATTTATTCCATATCGTCGTTTAAAGTAACATTAATGTAATTATTATTGATCGTTCATAATTCCCGATATATTAAGACAGTGCGCACACTCTCTCTCTCTCTCTCTCTCTCTCTCTCTCTCTCTCTCTTTCTCTCTCTCTCTCTCTCTCTCTCTGATTACTAATATCCCATGGCTTAGAACAGTAGTACCTTAGTTATAATACGGCTTTATCATAAATTATAGGAATTACTATAACGATCGTTCCATATTGAAATCGCACGTTACGTAATTACAAGGCGCATAGTTGTTAAGTCTCAAATTACGATAGTCCATGGTCGATCAACTCGATCGTCGATTAAGTTTTGATATATTGATTTCGTTGAAAATTCATTTTCGGTGAGAAACCAATCCTTATTTCTTTTTCTTTCTTTCTTTTTTTTTTTTTTTTTATTTAAGCTATCGAAAAGAGCTTAATAAAATTCGTTAAAATCGACGTATTAAACATGTAACGATAGAAAGCTCTATTATAAAATCCAAACGTAATAAAAATTTATTATCATATTCATTAACATATCGCTACTAATCGTTAACAAAATTTATTAAATCGCTAAAACGAGAATGAGGAGTAAAGATTCTATTTCTTTTTCTTTTTTTTTTTTTTTCCCTATCTTCTTTCTCCATCTTTCTTATTCTTTTTCTGTCTGACTTTCGTTTTCTACGACGAAATCACGTCAAAGCTTTGAACAATTTACGTAATGACAACGAGAGAAAGAGAAAAAGAGAAAGAGAGAAAGAGAGAAAGAATGAGAAAGAGAGAGAGAGAGAGAGAGAGAGAGAGAGAGAGAGAGAGAGAGAGAGAGAGTAAGAGTGAGTGAGTGAATGAGTAAGAGAGAGAGAGAGAGAGAGAGAGAATTAGGATACTTAATTGCGTTCACCCGGAGAACGACGTTCGCATTAGTCGAGCCAAAAGTCGAGACACCAAGAGAGAGAGAGAGAGAGAGAGAGAGAGAGAAAGAGAGAGAGAGAGAGAGAGAGAGAGAGAGAGAGAAAGAGAGCGAAGAAAGTGATGAAACGATGTCGAAGAGATGGGAGACAATTTTATCATCCCCCTTGTATCGCATGATGCAATTACATCTTGTCGGCGCCTCGTCGCGGACAGCCATAACCCGCTTCATCGTGTTTTTGCGATTTTATGCCTCCGAAAATGCATTCCTGGTTCACGCTTCTCGGCGATCTTTTACGTTGTTTAGAAAAAAAAAAGGAGAAAAAAGAAAGAGAAAGAAAAAAAATAAAGGGAAAGAAGAAACAATGAAAAGAAAGAGAAGGGGGTGCTAGCTGAAGTTCCTTGCTTCATTCTCTCTCTCTCTCTCTCTTTCTCTCTCTTTTTTTTCTTTTCTTTTTTTTTTTTTTTTTTTTTTTTATATCCATCGTCATCGCGAAGAGCAACTTGGCGAGAATGGACTTTGAATCGAGTTCGTTTATCCTGTAATCTACATTTTTGTTCTATTTTTGTTCTCCGTTCACTTCGTGTTATGACCTTTTTGTTTTGTTGTTTTTTTTTTTTCATTCTTCTTCTTCTTCTTCTTCTTCTACTTTTTGTTTTTTTTTTTTTTTGTTCAAAACTTTCGACATTACCGAGTAAAATACAAACGTTGCTAGTAGTACGGCCTTTATCGTTTGCGAAAGCAACATGAACGAAAACTCATCAATTCTCTCTCATTCTCTCTCATTCTCTCTCTCTTTCTAACTCTATCTATCTATCTATCTATCTATCTATCCCTTCTATCGACTGCGATATATATAACTTTTACATTTTTTATACGACGAAACTCTGTACACACAAAGAGTCCGATGTAAATCGCGTTTCAAAATTGTACTATGAAATTCCAGATATTCCGAAGGAGAAAGATAGATAGATAGATAGATAGATAGAGAGAGAGAGAGAGAGAGAGAGGGGGAGAGAACAAATATTTATTTCCCATCATGGAGAATCGAATTTATGAAACGAGTAATTCAGAGTACTCTGGAATAAGAAAAAAAAATAACAACTTTCTCGTTTTCTCTTATTCTCGATCATCGATAACAAATCCTGTGTTACTTTGAATCCCATTTACTTTGAAAGAAATAAAAGGTAACGAAAAATAATAATAATAACGAGAAACTAAATAAGAATCCGAGAAGTTACTTGTAATACCTAGGTAAAGGGGAAATGGTATGGAAGAAAAAGTAGAATCAAAAATCGCGATGTACCTTCTTGTTGTATAATTTATTATAGTTCCTTTCAGGAAGTTCCCTAATGCACCTGGATATACGCAAGCTGCCTGTCCCGCATACCACTTGAGAATCAACAACGCTAACTTTGTGTATACCTTCCGAGATACACGTACAGCAGCAGACAAACAGTATGTAGTTATATATGTATGTATATATATATATACATAATATATATATATATATATATATATATATATATATATATATATATAAAATATAAATAGCGTGCGTGCGTGCTTATGTATGATATATGATATATGTAATACTATGTGAAAAGTAACACCAGGATATGACCACCTTGACAATATACGTGATCTCAGATACCCTCAAACAAATCTATTCGTATATACACTCGAGAATAAAAAGAGAAAGAGAAAATAAATAAATAAAGGAAGAAAGGAAGTTAGGATGGAGAGAAAAAGAGAGAGAGAGAGAGAGAGAGAGAAAAAAGAAAAAAAAATACTTCGTACGTCGAGGATTACAGATTTATGTCTCACCCCGAAGCTTTTAACGGATGTGACAACACGTTCAAGCAACTGACTATGGAACCTAGCTTGCCTCTCTTCCTATATACGCATGGTCTAAAACGCAATCGCATTGCCGTCTTTATTTGATTAATATCCGACCATACAAGGGCCGTTATTAGCCTCCTACGTGTCCGGATTTTTTTTTATCCCATCGCGGTATTCGACCAACCGAGCGAAGCAATTCCGGCATCGCTATTGTCGCCGCAACTCGATAGTGACGTCCAACGTATGTATGTATGTATGTATGTATGTATGTATGTATGTATGTATGTATGTATGTATGTATGTATGTATGTATGTATGTATGTATGTATGTACGCATGTATATACGTACGTATGTACGCGTATGTAGATATCCGTTGACATTTCTCATGCGTGAACATTCGCTGAAAGGTGACATTTTTGTGAACATAGATACGGTTAAGGGTAGGGACTTTTTTTTTCCCCCCCCTCCCGTTTGATTTGAAAGTAATATTTAACAGAAAAGCGCTAATCTTTAGGATTAAAATTACGAATAAAAAATCTGTAATTGAACTCACGTTCACTCATGCGTGAACATTCGCTGAAAGGCGACATTTTTGTGAACACAGATACAGTTAAGGATAGGGACTTTTTTTTACCCCCCCCCCTCCCGTTTGATTTGAAAGTAATATTTAACAGAAAAGCGCTAATCTTTACGATTAAAATTATGAATAAAAAATCTGTAATCTTACAATATCGATCGAAAATTTTCTAAGGATCATATGATTCTCACGTGTTCTTCTTCTTCTTTTTTTGTTGTTGTTGTTGTTGTCGTTGTCGTTACTTTTAATTAATTTATTCGATGTAATAAGATCATTAATACGGTCCCACGATTTTATCGTTTAAAAAAAGAAAGAGCTTTGATATGACTCTTAACGGATAAGGGATAATATGTTGTACTGAAACAAAAGTGAAAATAAATTAGACTGTGTCTGTAAATTTTAAGTGTTACGGATTTAATTGTTTCTTCTTTTTCTCGATTATTTCAATACAGTTAAGATCATACGTATGTTCCCACAAATATTATCTTTTCTCGTTTTAAAACGACATTTTAACGGAAAAGTATTAATCTCGTTTACAAAAATACAACATAAAAATAAATTAGATAATATTTTGAAATGTCATAAATAGACCATACTTCTCCATTCTTTTTTTTTCTTTTTTTTTTTTTTTTCTTACTATATTCAGTATAATAAGATAATTAGCATAAATTCGAAATGTCATTACAATGAGATTGGAGTTAATAAAAAAAAAAAAAAAGAACTGTAAAAAAAAACAAGATAACAATAACATTATAAAGTCAATGCCAACGTTTTTAAGGTTTCGTTTTGGTAAGGGAAAAGAAGAAAAAAAAAGAAGAAAAAAAAATAAATGAAACGTTGAAACTTACGATCCATGGGATCGTTCCGTGAAGCCATTTGACGAGATTTAACGATATTCTTATGCGCGAACGATATGCGGCGAAAAAAGTACAAGGGAAGAAGAAAAAAAGAAATATTATATCTCGAATCATTGATTTTTATCAAATGAAAAAGAAAAGAGTAGAAGCGTAAAGAGTAAAGACGCGTATGGTCTTATCATCGGAATAGGAGGGGGGACAGGGAGAGAGATAGGAGGGGGGAGAGACGTAAAACGAATCGATGGGAAAAAAAGGGGTTGGTTTTTTAAACTCGTTTACTTTCTTATCAGAGGGTTGACTTTTTTTCACGTTTTCTTTCGGATTGCCGCGTATGCTCTTTTCCGCTTTGCACGTGAGAATCGTTCCCTCCCCCTCCCTCTCTCTCCCTCTCTCTCTCTCTCTCTCTCCCTTCTCTTTCTCCCTAACTCTATCTCTCTCAATCTCTTTCTTTCTTGATCGGAGATCAAAATCTTAGCTTTTACATGAAATAGATGCGTCACGAGAGATAATAGGATTTTATCGAGTAAAAGGAAAGGAAAAAAAGAGGGGAAGGAGAGAGAGAGAGAGAGAGAGAGATAAAGAGGATGATTTTGTGAAGGAAAAAAAGAGAGAGAGAGAGAGAGAGAGAGAGAGAGAAGGAAAAAACCGACGAAAGCTGTTGCTAAATTATTTGGTATATAAAATGGAAAATGACGGCTATTTTCTCGTGCACCCCTTTGTACTCGAAGATTGTACGACATTCTTCCTCGAGGGTGTGTCTTACAATACCGTAAGCTTTAAGAACTTACGAAGAAATATCGATCATTGTTGGGGAAAAAATACTTTTGTCGTTGTTCGACGCCAATGTAGATCGAAAGAATCCTTTTCTTCGTTTAAAAAATTTCATAGTCATAAGCAGTGACGCCTATCGATAGAGAATAAATCCTTTCGCGCGTATTACAAACGACGTGTAAGTTTTTCGAAGTGTTAAAAATAAAAAATAAAAAAATAAAATAAAAAAAGATTTTAACTTAACTCTTTGCGCTAGGAAAGGTCATTGACGGTACGTCAAAAAAAAAAAAATTTTTCCCAAAATTGTTCCCATAGAACTCGTAAGTTAATTAATAAGACACAAATCGGTAGAAGAGAGTATTATTAAAAAATTGCTTTGAAAGTATATATATATATACACACACACACACATACACAATGATATAAAAAGTAGAAACTATCAGGTTAAAATTGGCCGAAAAAAAAAACTATAAAGATAAATATAATTATAATTATTAAATATAATTTATAATTATAATTATAAATATAAACAAAGGATAGAAATAGAAATTAACTATGACTCTAATTAAGATCGAAAAAATTCTCCAAATATATATACTATCGTAAATGTAATATATTATAGTTGACATAAAAAAAAAATCATGGTCCATTATATTTATACGACAAAAAAAAAGAGAGAGAGAGAGACAGTAGATATGTATTATCGAGCATCATACTAATATTCAATCGGAAATTTTCATTCCTTCTTTGTTCAATCGAGTTACACTACACAGAATTGTATCATAAAGGCAACCACATTTTCCAGGGTGAAACGAAAGCGGAAATACCGTTTGCCTAGAGTCACTTGGAAGACCTCCATTATGGTCAAGCGGTACTGCGCTTTTAAATTCAGGATTTAATATTAAGTTTCCGCAGTTTTCCGCCGGGACGACAAAACTAGAAAACGGTTATAAAAAGCGTATATATCTCCTTATTTCTCCCCCTACGGCTACGAAATACAGATAGTAAAAGTAATATCAATTCTTTAAAATAAATATTATTTCTCATTTTCTTCTTATTCTTTTTCTTTTTGATTCAAACTATCTTATTCTCGTCAAATTTTCTTCTACAAAAGAAGAAACAAAGAAAAGTAAAATATCGTTTTATTTAGAAAAGTCACGTTGAAGAATCAAATTAGATGTTCAATCACGTATGATAAGAATACATTTAAATAGATTTTAAGCTACGAACACTCTCGTTATTACATTCGTTGAAAGTAAAAAAAAACAAATAATACGTGTAACATTGATTCTCTAACGAACATAAGCGTAAAATATAGATATATTTCTTTTTCTTTTTTTTTTTTTGTGAGTTAAATATGCCCTTCAAAATTACTCTTTCAATGCGCTATACAAATAAAATAAAATATCGTTATTTACATAAATCGTGTTGAAAAATCAAATTAAAAGTTCCAGCACGTTGGTGAAAATGCATTTAAATAGATTTTAACGTATATACACATCGAATATCTTTAAATGGCTACAAAAAGCAAATAATACCTAACAAACATAACTAATATCGATTCTCCAAGCGTAATATATCTGTTTTGTTTTTCTTTTTTTCTTTTTTTTTCAAATTAACTCATACACATTTTTCACGTTCCCTCGTATTTTCTTTCTTAACAAAATACACAAAATAAAGTATATTCATTATTTACAAAAACGATTAGGAGTTTAATAACGTTGATAAAAGTTTATTTGGATAGATTTTAAAATACGGACACGTTCAGACAATTTCTTGTTTCCAATTTTCCACTTGAAAATCTCGAGGATCGCATCCTCATGACACTTTCGTTCCACGCTAACTGCGGATTCTTGGACCATGCTCTCGTGAAAGTGGCGTTTTACGCTCGAAACTGTTACAGATGCTTTTCGAATATTCAAGCAGCTTCTTAGCGCAATACGGATTTAAAATATATATATATATATATATATATATATATATATATATATATATATATTTTTATATATATATATATATATATATATTTATTATAAAAAAACTAGATTTATTTGAAAAAATTATATATATATATATATATATATATATATATATATATAAACATGTGTTTTACATCATATAAAGTCTTTGTTAGAGATAAAACTTATCTGCAACCCTTATCGAAGAAGACAAAAATACACATATTTATATATACATATATATATAATTTTTTCAAATAAATCTAGTTTTTTTTTCACATCTAACAATGGAAATTTATACACGCGTGATTTGTATCAATTAACACGTTAATTCCAAGAATACAACATCAAATCTGATTGCTTGCGATCATTGCCTAGCGAATTATGGGATTACGACTTGTAGCAGGTGAGTGCTAAAGCGATCATCTATAGGCTCCATTTATTGGTCGGTCAATCGACTGATTAAAGGGAGTAATGCGTTAAGGGTCTACGTTCGCGAGGCTCTTTCTTCGTTACGACGTTGTATAAAGCGTTAAAAACGATTTTAAAGCGGAAAATATTGATCTCCTTGATATGAAAAACCAAGCGAAAAATAAAAATTGTTTTTGTAACGAGAATAAAAACGGAAAACAATTAAATACACGCTTTCGATCCGAGTTAAACAATACGTTTCTTCATCCTGTATTCGTTATCCCTAATATCTCCTGATAATATGTACGATTATACTCGGGTAAGATCTATTAAATAATCTTTTCTTTCTTAATTTGTGTCTGTGTGTGTGTTTTTTTTTTTTTTTGTTACGTTTCTACGCGTACAACACACGTGTTTTACGACATTTACACATATTTTAACGAAGTCAATCAAAATTGTCTCGTAAAATTATCAAACCGAGTCGTTCCGTCCTGTCAGCGAATTCTCGAGGATGAAACTTCAACCGCAAACTATCCAACCCTGGGATTTTCCATTTCTCGCGAGTGTCAACATTTCTTCCATCACAGTGCATACATATCTTGTCATTTTTCCTTCGAAAATCGATGCCGAATATCGTTCGAAAGGTATAAACTGATCATCGTAATCTAAATAGAAATCTTATCAAGGTTGGCGAGAAAACTTAAAAGGTAAAGGACGGGAAGAAAAATATTTCCGAGGTATGGATATAATCAAAAAAAAAGGGGAGGGGCAAATGAAAAAAAGTAAACAGACAAATAAATAAATAAATAAATAAAAGACGGAAATGTGAGTCGACGTTCTCTGCCACTTGCCTTCACGTGCGTTCAAAATAATAATCGAAATAGATCGACTAGGACGTATCCCGTAATCGGCGTATCGCGGGCAAAACTTTCATCGCACACATTTAAACGAGTTACGTCGTCGCGCGGCGTAAACACGAGGGCGTTCCAAAAACTCACAACTAGGTTAACCATGACTGCTTCTCTCTCTCTCTTTCTCTCTCTCTCTCTCTCTCTCTCTCTATCTATCTATTTCTATCTGTCTTTCTCTCTCTATCTTTCTTTTTCTGTCTGTCTATTGGGATGCGCGGGACGATAATAAATCCATGAAAGATTCGAGCGAGACTCTGAGAACGTAGCATTTACATATTTTTTCCTTTAAGAATAAAGGATACTTTGATCTAAGAAAAAAAGAAAAAAAAAAGGAAAAAAAAACACGCGAAGAGAGAAAAAGAGTGGTTGGAGTAAAAAGTAAAAAGTAAAAAAAAAAGAGAGAGAGAAACAAAATGAATAAATAAAAAAAAAAAAAATGAGGGGGAAATAAATAGAAAAGAATAAGTTACTCACTTGTAGATACG
>OU426995.1:7411427-7423927 GCA_911387935.1 Dolichovespula saxonica | reverse complement strand
TTTCCAAAGAATTCAACGTTCTTGTGGGGGAAAAAACGAGGCTAATTTTGTGACAGTTCGAGAGGGACCTCCTAGACAATGCAGATTCAATTAAAGTCTCCTGAGCGCGAAACTTTTCCAATCAAAGCGGTACGTGCTCCGTGGCCTGTTCTTTTCTACAGACGAACCAAAGCAGAAGCGAAAGTCCTTCTGTCCACAAGACTTTTTTCCAATGAAATTTTCTTCCGAAGACCTAACGTGAAAGGATACGGATATATCCTACGACAGCCGTCAGCTCAACAGCTTTCGACTTCGACTGATTTCCTCGAACTTCTCTTTTTAATACACTCTTGAGACTTAAGAAACTCTTAATGAGCATTAATAATTAAAGGTTTTCACGTAACAACGACTTTTATGTAACATAAAATCAATTAGTACCGAGGAATAAAATTTCTCATTATCAAAGATCCCATTTAAAAGGATTAACAAAAAAATTACTTACATTTTATTCGATTAAAATGAAAAATCAGAAATCATGCCCCATAAAATGATATTGATTTGTCCACGCGGTCCGATTCTTACGTAACTCTTGAAAATTTGAAATTCTACGCGAGAAACCAAACGCGGCTCCTTCCTTCGCATTACCTAAGAATTTTCATTCCCACTCCCGATAATAATGATCTTGTCTTATTTAATCATCATTTATCAAAACGGTTACTTACCGTAATACCCTTAATATAATCGACAGGTGCTAACGAGAATTTAAAATGAAAGTAATAACGTTTCATTATTTAAAAATCCTTTCAACAATGCCGAGCGTAATTTTGATGATAAATACTGTAAATACGTACATGGTGGTCGCGCTCTGACTGTTATGGTTGCTAGAGTAACGACATGCGATAGATCAAACCGTTTTCACCGTTAAAAACGTTTCTCAGCAACCACTCCACTTGGTGAAGTTTATGGTGCTCGTATAAAACGTTTGTTATATCGAAATCGATCAGTATATGATATACATCACGCGAAAATGTTTATCTCATTTTGGATATCTCGAAATTCGTCAAAGTAAGTAGAACCATTCGTATACGAATCGATTCGATTAGTCATACGATCGACGTAATTCAATATTGTATGTATGTACATAAATTAATCTCGCACATACATACGCGCACGCGCGCGCGCGCGCATCAACACACATGCACGCACGCACACACACACACACACACACAAAGATATAAATTTCTTCGTAAAATTGTAGAAATCACGGATTAAACGTCGCACGTTAAAATGAAAGGTCTCGTTACTTGTTACACGGGAAACGTAAAGGAACTTTTGAAATATTGCGGCGAACTATACATAGAGAGATGTACGATAAAAATAATAGATAAACGGTAGAGTAGCAAAAATCGAAACGAGACGGCTTTCTCACGAAGTACACGGAGGTATGATAAATTGGCTCGTTCGTTGAATTTAAACCGATGTACTGGGTGTGTGTGTGTTGTGTGCATGGTGCCAGCTATATTCAACTACTCGGCGCAAGATCAACCGAATAAAATTTTCTTGAAATGTAAAAGTTACCTATGTACGTATATACAAACATTTCATCTATTTATTTTACAAGCTTTCTAGAACATGTCAAGATCAAAAAGTATTTCACTAATGATCGGCATCGATCGACTTGTTGAATTTCTTTAAATTAAAAGAAAAAGAGAGAAAAAAAGAAACCAGAGAGAGAGAGAGAGAGAGAGAGAGAGAGAGAGATAGATCGATTAATTGAACGGTACTCGATGGCCGAGAAGAAAGTAAATAATTTATCCGAACTTTCCTCTTCGAAAGTGGCTGCTCTTTCGATGATATTCGAAGACTGCACGAATGCGCTCGTTATTTATCAAGAAACTCTTAAACAGATATTTAAACGATCGAAGAATGCGACCGTTCCTTATGTTCTTCACGAACTCGAGTATGTTACTAAATTAAATCAAAATAATATCGCGTAATAATATTTCTTACAAAGGCGACAACATATTTTTAACATTTTAATTTTCCCTTCGTAGAAATTTCGAAACGACAGACGAGCAAGTACTTAACGAGGATATGAAAAAAATGGTAAAAGATATGCGGGAACAAGCTACATATAACAAACTACAAAACGATAGGTTTAAACGATAATATCAATTTTAATTCTTTAATTATCGCCTAAACTCGTTGACATTAATTTTCTCTTTGTACAATTTCGTTCGTTTCTTTTTCTTTTTTTTTTTTTTTTTTGATACTCTTTCGATAGCCTATACGTAAGAGAAATTATGGAGGAATTGAAGGAAGAAATACGCGAACGTGGTAGTTTCGATGTGTTGACCAAAGAAATTGAAAGAATTGTGACCCGGAGAAAAGAAGAGGAGGCTTTATTCGAGGAATGCACGGCAATGAAGGAAACTGCGATGGAGCTTCGACAAACTCTCGCCAACGAAAAAATGAGCAATGAAGCAGAGAGAACTCGTCTAAGGAATATACTGCTCGACTTAAAGGTATTATGTCAGAACAAAGAAAAAGTTCTTTCGTACGATATCCACCCACTTGAAACTCCTCCCCCTTTCTTTCCAATGCTTGTTAGAATGAAAATGAGAAACTGAAAATAGTTAGCGACATTGAACACGAGTATTCGTGTAAGTGGAATAAAGCTAAGTGTCAACAAAATTCGATCAAGTGTAAGGAAGAGTGGAAAAGATTGAAAAAAACGTTCGATGATCTTCACGAGCGTGAAAAAATTGAAGAAATTGTATCTACCGAATTGATTGCGTTTCTTATCAAAGATATCGCGGTGAGTATGGATGTATTTTGAATATTTTTTACACGCCATATGTTTTATTTATTGTATCGTATATACAAGCTTTCCCCGATTTAATGAATCATTAATATTACCACCTTAAATATGGTACAAGTGCAATAATGCATGTAAATACATGTGCATTCGCGAAAAAAATATGACCGTGAATATATAATCTACCTTGAACCATTTGTTTTCTTCCTCTTATATTTTTTTCTAATTTCAATAAAAAAAAAAAAAAGAAAAAGATATTGCTTATTACAGTTGTGTGAAGGACAAGAAATATTTTTCAAAATACTTCGCGAATCAATTTTCGAAATTGTACTCTAATACTCTTTTATTCGGAAATGCACGAAAAAATTATTTAATGCAAAAACAATCGTAGGGTACCATTAAAAAAAAAAATATATAGATCTATCGATCTCGAAGAACGTAAAAGAATGATCTTGAGAAAAAATTCTTTCCATCGTCAGAAATTTTTTTTTTTTTCATAAACCAAAAAGAACGTGATAATAGTTATTGACTCATCCTATATGATGGCAAAAAAAATATATATATATATACATATATATATATATATATATATATATATATATATATATAATAATAATATGCAAAATGGAAATATTTAAATGAAAATACCCTAAATGTCTTAATTTGCTTATATGTGCACGATGGTACTCAACAAAAAGTAATAGTTTTGAATACATATCGTTTATTCATACATGATGATCGACTCTCTCTCTCTCTCTCTCTTTCTCTCTCCGTGCGCGCGCGCGCGTGTGTGTGTGTACATATATATATATATATATATATATATACATACCTATAGATAAAAAAGATATATTTTTACAAAATTACAGAGTATCGAAAAAAAGATCGAAGAATGGGAAAGTCGGTACGATCGAGAGAAGAAAATGTATGAGAAGGAAATCCGTGAAGTGAACATAGAGATAGAAACTCGACAAAAAGACTTAGCTGAACTTTCACAAGAGGTAATGTTTTCGTTCTAAACATAGAAAAGAAAGAGGCTACCTTATTCCCGACAAAGACCTCAAACACAAAGAAAAATATAAAAATAGTTCAACTGCAAAGATGGCCACACGAAGTCCCGTTGATTCCTTATGGGAACATTTTACATATACAATACTTTCGGCCAACGTTTCGATAAAAATTATAGATCGAAACGAACGAGTATTGTATGTCGAAAATGATGATCGATTTTGACGATTATCGATCATTGTAAAAAATCAAACTCGACGTTGTGTTACTCGGGGTATCGCAGAAATTCTGCTTATACGAGAATCGATAAACCCGGCTGGAAAACTCGTTCGTGACTATTTCGAATCGAGCGATATCCATAATTTTACGTTTAAGATCTAAGAAACACGCTTGAAACTCGCTTTCACGAAGCTTTACGATTAACTCTTACAGTTTTTTTTTTTGTTTCTTTTTTATCGTCGTTCTTACACGTGTGAATTTCGAAACACGAGACATATATATATATATATATATATCTCGCGAAAACATATATCTATTTATAATACATACACACGTATTTACATAATATATATAGAAACGTATAACTAATTATAATATTATACTAAATTCTACGTACTTCACTTGTCGACTTAGAGTCAAAGGAAATTTCACCGCGAAAACAGCTACAGGCTTTGTTCTGAATCCAAACAATCTATACACGAGAGTACAAGCGAGAGAGCTTAAGCACTCGCGGCATAATCGAATTCGAGACAACGTAGTCCCAATATGAACGAGTCATGTGTTGTATAATATTGTTATTAAAGTAACGATATAACTGAAATAATTAATAATGATGATATTCATAATGACGAGAATAAATAGTTGAAATAGTTAATGGGATAATTTACTTTTCCCACGGTAACATACGCGTATATTGTCACTCGAGCATTCACGTATGATCGTGACAGATGACATGAAAAAATAAAGAAATAAAAAGAAAATGAACGATTACAAGCTTCAATATTCTCACTCGTCTCTAACGAGAGCTTAACGTCCCGATTAGTTATTATGCGGTGATACGAAAACACACTGATATTCGTCCTATTAATTTTCCATTACAGTACAAAGAAAAGCAAAAATTTATAGACGCTTACCTCGCGGAGAAGGAAGCATTGAAAAAACAGAAGGAACACGAACGGTATGTGCAAGAATGTGCCATCAGGATCCAAGCTTTCTGGCGTGGTGTTATGGTACGCCGGAAGTTGGGTCCGTATCGACCTGAAGAGAAAAAAAAGAAACGTCAACTTAAGACGAAAAAATAACTCCCTTTCGGTTGGTTGAACTCTTTGGTGCTGAGTATTGACGATTAGAGAGGACAAAATTTACTTAACGCTGGCGTACTCCCCCTTTTGTTTACACTTGGAAAGGTAAGGAAGTTTTTTTGAGTCTCAACGTACCTTGATCAAAACTAAATTTAGAGATCACAAACCTTTCGTACGGCAAATAAATCACTTTATACTCCAGTTAAATATATTGAAATTTCATTAAGACGATTGGATTTATCCGGGATTTATAAAGTAATTGGTTTAATTGATATTTTGTTGATATAACGACGTTAATAATACGTTAATGTGACAATCTCTAACATATAAATATGTATCTACTACGACATTTCGTGATTAGAAATAAATTTTCATTTCGTTCGATGAACTATTTAAGTGAAATCAATTAATCTCCTAATTATACGAATACAGTCTATAAAACGGTATGTACGTCGGACATAATATATTTCTATCAAAAGTTTTACTCGGACTTTACGTTTTTTTTTTTATCCTTTTACATGTAAAAAAAAAAAAAAAAAAAAAAAGAAAAAAGGAAACGAACCGAAGCTTCGTATCTTTGGGAGGCGGTTCCTAAGATTCTCATATTTCTTTATTTTTCGCACGATGCAAATAAGGAATGGTCTTCGAGTCTCGAGTATTGTTCACGCAAGAATCTCATTTCCCGTGCAACACTTCCTGAATCCTGCAGCGGTCGAGACCGCATAGAACCTGTAATAGTCTGTGCGGCGACTGCGCCACGAAACTTCTATATGTACGTGTAAATCTATAAATGTATACGTCTACGTATATAGAATGTATATATATATATATATATATATATATATATATATACGCATACACAGATATATCGCAACGTAGTTTGGAAGTACGTTAGCACGCTGCATAACGACCCTTAATTCCGATGTAAAAGTTATAAGGTTAATCCTCGAGTGACGTATCGAAGTTTTAGTGTAACTATTTCTTTTTATCTTTCTTTCTTCCTTTTCTTTTTGTCCCTTTTTATATTCGCCTACTTTTATTATTTTTTCTCTCGATGATTTATACTTCAGAATACGATCTATTTTTTCTTTTTTTTTTTTTTTTTTTTTTTAATCCTTCCGGAGCTCCGAACACGGAAAATAGAATAAATGATCATCCGAAATGATGATTACTGTCGGACGACGTATGTAAATCTCGAACGATGACATTTAAGAGAGATGAAAGTACTCGTTACGTTCTCGTAGCAAAGAAAAGGATGCACACATATACACACCTTGGTCATCGTCACGACGGACGATGCATTTTCCTTCATGAGAAATTCACGAACCTTCTAACCTACTCCGTTTGAAAGCATGCAAGCTCACTCCCGTGACCGTGCGCGGCCAGGCACCTCCTTAGATTACGATATAAGGAATGGGTAACCCGATGTGGCGGTGCACGCACCCGATAGTAAACTCTATATGCATAATACTTTCCTATGCTACCTTTGCTCTATAGAGAGTTCAAAGGTCAGTTATTTTACACGTTCCCAAAACTTAAAATAATGGACACCTATCGAATTTTACGAAGTTACAAAAATTTATCTATCTATCCTTCCCAATAAATCGATACAAAATTTTTAATGAAATTCGTTACGATTTTCGACGTTCGATCTTACGAAAATAATAATTAAACATTACGAACGAAAATACTTTAACGTTAATACATTACAATTATGACAGTAGATATACGTTTCATTATAAATTAGATTTTTTTTTTTCCAATAAGTACTTTATTTTATTTCTATTTATTTTTTTGTTTTTTCTATTATGTGATATTTATGGATCGTTTAAGTTGGTTAAACCGTTGGCCAATAAAATCCTTTTAACCGATATTTCCATGAAATTTGTTTAATTCAACCGTGAGCCACAATCCACGATATTATCAATTGCGATAACGAGCCACCAACAGTAATCCATACGTATACCACATGGATCTCTCTCTCTCTCTCTCTCTCTCTCTCTCTCTCTCTCTCTCTCTCTCTCTCTCTCTCTGTTTCTCTTTCTCTTTCTCTTTCTCTCCCCCTCCCACCCTCTTACTGTTTCTCACATATTATATACATACAGAGTTAACCGCGTGTATATACCTAGGTACGGAGATTCATTGTGTTGCACCTTGATACTCCGTTATCTCCACGATTCTGGGTCAACTACAGGGAGGAAAGCTAGTCACAGTGTTGGAAACGTGGTAGAAGGCAATGGATACGAATATTGTGTGTGTGTGTTGTGTGTACGGAAGTGTGTTTGTATGTGAAAGAGCGAAGGATACAAAAAAAGAGATAGAAAAAATGGAGAGAAGGAGAAAATGAAAGAAAGGAAGAAACGAGAGATTTAGAAACAATAGTAGAGACGGAGAAAGTGAGAAGAATAAAAAACAATGATGTATACATGTATATCATATACGTATATATGTACATATATGATGTATGCATGATATCATATACGTATATATATATACGTGTATGCTCTGTAGATAAAGAAGAACAGACGAAACGAAGAGAAAGAATAAAAAATATTGAAATTTCTCTTATTTTCATATATCTATAGATATGTATATACGAGAAGTTTATCGGGTAATAATAGAGATGCAGGAAGATTGAGTCGAGTACAATTGATAAAATACTAGATGTTAATGTATATACGAACGATTAATGAGCAAGCCTTCGTCCTCGATTGCGTTATCGCATAGAAAAGAAGTTTAGAAACGAGTAAATCGATTAAAACGATTTCTACGAAGAACTCTCGAATTTTTTCATTTATAGGTTACAATCATTTTAAACTTGCCGCGTGTAAATCTTCAATCACTTTGATCGTAAGTCGGTAATTTTCTATAAAACGTATTCTTACCTGTAACATTAAATTATTAATCAGCGTTTACGGGATGGAAGAATAAACGATAATTCATTGTGACATTAAAAATTATCAGACGTCGTGAGTCGATGTTCAAATGGAAGGTTGATACGAATTTTGTTATATAAATGTCGTAACGACGTTTCGACCAATCATACGTCAGAGTTTAAAATTTTGACCAATCGCGAACGATGGCCTATCGATATCTCTCGCAAATACATAATCACATACAATAAATGACATCAGATCGTAAATGTTATCGATATTTTCTAAAATCTTTTATTATCGATTAAAAAAAAAAATAATATCTATAAAAAAAAAATGATGTCAAACCTTTGCGAGATTTTTTATAGTATCAACTTGTGGCAGATGGATGACTCACAGCGCATAAAGTATTTCTTTGAAAAATGTGTTTGTTATACGTTACGATACCTCATAGTAACTTTCGACAAAACCTTTGCAATACTTTAGGGGCATATGGTACATGCGACGGATGGTGTAGCACGCGTCAAATAATACGAAATTGAAAGCTTTGGCAGCGATCCAAGCGAGCACCATTTTACACCAACATCTTGTAACATGGATTTAGTCGTCAATGAGATACGAGGCATTATAACCACGTGATCTTAGCGCTAAAACGAACTAATTTACTCATCCTGTCGAACTAACAAACAATAGAAAATTTTTCTTAATACTAACGAAAAGCAATAACTTCGTTGAAATCACATAAAAAGGCTCAATTTGCTTATATTTAAAAAATAAACAAACAATATCATCCATCTTAGATATAAAATATCTTATACATGTATGATATGAAGACATATTGCTCTGTTAATTATATCTCTATAGAATTTCTCGTCGACGTGATAGAACTAATAAGCAAGATATAATAGATGAAGGTTCGCGGTCTCTTTAAAAGTGTTAAACGACGAACTAACCTTACGTACGTATCACATACCTAACTTTTTTCTAGAATAAATAATTTCCACATGCACCGCTATACGGCGCTGCATAACATTATTGTTATTGAACATATTTTACGTTTAGATGGTTGATTATGTTGTAATAAACTAGTTTTGTAAACCAGAGTACAAATGTATTGTTGTAATCGATTGAATTAAAAAAATATCCTTTGATTCGTGCTCAAAGTTCACTGGAATATTGGATAAATTATGCCAGGAATGGCGCCAATGCGTCGCCATTTTTATAAAACTTTAGCCAGTCCGTAAATCGAGAAGGCTGTGGGGAGGAAGAATTCTGATAAAGGTCGCGTGCTCGACGGAAACTTGCACGAAAAACCAGCAAAACGCGTGAATAATGTGCTGGTCGTAAGTATAATTTCGTTCCGTGATATCGCGAATCGATTTGGATAGTTTTTGGTCATGAAACGCAGGGCCTATAGCATGGGACTTCCGTTTAATGAACAGGAACAGGAAGTTCCTCGCGATCTGAGATGGCAAAATAAAAACATCCTGTATCGAAGGAAATTTCGAAAAATAAGCGTGCGATGCTTTTGTGATTTAGAAAAGGAATAAAGTGATCGGGATAGAGCGTTTCTTTCGAATTGAGTTCCGTTTCAATTTTTACGACCTACTTTCAATTTCGGTGCCTCAAGGTCGAAGTACAATGACTGATACTTGGAAAAAGGAACATTCGGAGCCGACCCTATTCATTCGGAAAAGTTGGTGGCACCGTTTAAATATTATGGATAATTTGATTTTAGTGTGCATCAGAGAGAGGGGAATTGAGTTCGAAATACAAACATGCAAGCTGAGAGTATCTGTGCCAATGATATCGAGGGACTGGACGAAGACACTCTCATACCAGTAAGTTTTCTTTTCATATCAATTGCATTTAAAATTGAACAATTGAAATAAGTTTTATATGTGAACTAGATTTGATCAAAATAATGATTTCATCCTATATAATAAAAGAATCTATAATGTATACAAGTTCGATGTCAAATCTGTAGTAGAAAATTAAGGTTTATGAGAGTTCTGGAACAATATTTGCCAGGTTGAAATTTTATCTTGCGATGTCTCCCAACGTTCACGTTCTCAAGATGCCTTATCGATAGTAGAATTAGGAAAGCAATTATTACTCAGTGCAAAAAATGGGGACACAGATACCGTTCGTGAACTTATGTGTAGAGGAGCACCCTTTACGACAGATTGCGTATGTATCTATATAACGATTAATTAAGATAATATTATACATTTATATAAAATTACTTTATTATTATGGATTTTGTTTCTAGCTTGGAACCAGTGCTTTGCATTTGGCAGCACAAAATAATCACACAGAAACCGCCGAAGTTTTACTCAGAGCAGGAATATCCAGAGATGCGAGAACCAAGGTGGACAGAACGCCACTGCATATGGCCGCTTACGAAGGTCATCATCAGATGGCACAGTTATTGTTGAATTATGGAGCTGATGTTGATAGTAAAGACATGGTAATCAAAAAATGAAAAACCAAAAATAAACATAATTCTTTGAAATGGAAATAATTTAACACGCTTCATGACATCTTTAGCTTAAGATGACTCCTTTACATTGGGCAGTAGAAAGGGAACATACAGAAGTTATGCATGTTTTATTGGAACACGGTGCAGATGCAAATGCAACTAGTAAATTTGACAAGACACCGATTAGCCTAGCTTTGGAACATGATAGACTTGACTTGGTGGATATACTCCAGCAAGAACGAGAAATTATAGGAATACAAGCCGAACAACAAAATCAAGCTAATTCCGAGGAATTAGAAGTAGCAACTCACAATTTAATTCAATTAGAAGCAGAAGCAGAGGCAGAGGTAGAAGTAGAAGCAGTGAATGAAGAACAACAGAAACTAGAGGAACTTGCTCAACAACAATCACAATCAAAACGTAAAAGTACTCAAGGTATGTAAAATATATTAATAAAGAATCTTGTTATCGGCAGAATATTCTTTTTTTGTAATGAAACTCTTTCGATTCTAGGCAATAAAAAAGCAAGGATGATTCTTCAACAAATTCATGTACCACCATCTACTGAAATTCAACCAGAAAAAGAGATGAAAGATACAGAGGAAATTATTAATGCGAATAATGTTAATAATAATAAAAAACGTAAAGATGTAACGGCAATGAGTGGAGTCAATAAACAATTCAGGTTATTAGAAGCACATGGAATTACAATGATACCAATGGATGACGATGCATCCATTGTGGAGAATGCAATGGAAAGTGGAAGAACCGTTGTGCTTACAGGTATGTTTGCTTTTAAATAAATATAAATATTCCGATGAAGAATAAAATATTGATCACATTATAATAATGAAATGAAATTTTTTCTTATTCTTAGAGGCTGGTAAACTTGCTTTAAATTTAACAAGAGGCTCTCCGTTAAGCATGAAACGACTTCAAGTAGGTTCAAGAAGAGGATCTCCAAGAAAAGTAATAGCTATACGAGCAGATCAGATTTTAAATAAAAATACGCCTAACCTTACATCCCGCGGCCCGAACATATTAAAAAAATCTTCCGTAGATAATAAAGGTGGAAAATTATTTATTTCTTCTGTTTCAAATTCCGTTACTGTTCCGACATTAACGCAATCTCAATATACAACAGCGTCAGAGGTAAATAATTTGATATCTTATATCTACACTTATGGTTTCAAATGCATACCTAAATCTATTTGCTTTACAGAACAAAATAGTCACTTCATCTTCCAAGATAACAGAACCGATCATTTTACAACTAGATGATGATATAGAAGAAGTTATAGAAGAAGATAATACAGATAATGATGAGCCAGTAATGGATATAGCAGTGCTTAATAGACAGTTAGCAGAAGCCAGAAGACAAGCCGCCGAATATCGCAAGCAATTACAAAAAAAGGAGGAGGAAGCAGAAATATATAAACAGCAACTTAAAAATATCGCATCTCAAAGAAAATCTAAATAATTTTAAATAAGTAAATTCTCTCTCCATGGTTTCATCTTACAATAAGCGCAAGCGTTTTTCTTTTTTTTTTTTTTTTTTTTTTTTTTTTTTTTTTAATTACAAACACTTAATCGACGAATTTTGTAGTATTGCTGAATTTTTTTTTATATACAAATGAACTTGCATAAACAACTGATAACTTATGCGAATCATACTATCTACTCACATATTATCTCTTATATACATCAATTCATAATTCAATACATAAACTTATATTAATTTAACGTATGCATACTTTTGTAAAGGTGCATTTAAAATAATTAATGATGAAGCTGCATTGAAGATGAAAATAATTTCTGTAAAAAAGAACGTACATACACGTATTAACATAGAAGTGCTTTCTACATAATGTCTCCTAAATGTAATAAAAAAAATCCTAATCTTTTAAATATAGTAAAAATATCAATTTACTATATTTTCCTATATATTTGCCTTAGTACATAGACTACAAGATATTTATTTATTCTTTTTCTATATTGTATAATAATAATCATTTATAAATAGCATTCATTAATATATT
>OU426995.1:7208927-7406427 GCA_911387935.1 Dolichovespula saxonica | reverse complement strand
GATCTCTCCGAGGAAAACGTTCAATTCGTTTTCTTCGTATTCTTTTTGTTTTACTCGGAACCAACGTCGTTTCTTTTTTTTTTTTTTTCTTGCATGGGTGGTGCAAAAGACTACCGATTTGACAGATAAACCCTCGAGATCGTTCCGTCGTGTGTTGTTGTTTTGCCCCGTGCTGCCACCTCCCTTCCTTCTTGTCAATCGCAGTTACACGTGATTACGAATTACGGACACATTTCGGTCTGTTCACAGGCATGATATATTTTGACGTTTCGATTGTAGATAAATCACTCCGTATTTTGCTCTTTTTTTTTTTTTTTGTCATCTCTATCTTTCTTTTTCACGCTATATTTAATAGTTCGTTTTACAAAGGATGTTTTTATAAACGTAGTTTTGCGCATTTATTAAATATCACTATTTCGTTTTTTAAAGAAGTAATAGTTTAATTTATTTCTTTTATATGTGTATATATATATATAAAGTTCTTTTTTTATTTTTGATACAAATTTGATTCTATCGTGTTTGATTTTCAGGACTTTCTTTTAATTTTCCTTACATGCATCATTTTCTTATTAGAATTATATTGATTTATCACATCAATATTATATTTCTTTCAGTACCTCAACAATTAGTAGATTTACACATCAAATTACTAAGAAAAACACGTAAGACAGTGTCTCCTGAGAAATGGGAGCGAGCATTGGTCAAATTTTGTCATACGTATTCGAATCAGGATGGGTGGGAACTTGAACGTTTTGGTTACAAGAAAGCTCGTATTGCTGTTAAATTACGTCTACTTAAGGTATCCTGATATTTTCTTTTCGTATCATTGCTGTTATTTGTAATGTTTATTTGTATATGAATAGTTCTGTTAATGTTATAATTATTATCATAGGTACTCTTGGAAACACAGTTCGATTTGAATCAAAAATTTAAAAATGAAGTAAATAAGCTCGCAGCTGATGAGTTACGTGTGGAACCATTAGGGAGGGACAAAACTGGATTAGCCTATTGGTGTCAGCTCGATGAAGAGTGTAATATTAGAGTATACAGGGAGGATTTAGATGAAGAAAATTGGGAACTGGTAGCTAAGTAAGTTTTTTTTTTTTTTATATTTGTTAATATTCATATCTAATATTATTGTGCATTAATATAAATACTTTCCAATATTAGAGATCGGGATGGCGTTGTTAATCTAATAAACACTCTGTCAAATGGTGAAGCTGAATCGATACCAATTAATGAAGATAGTAATAGTTTAGAAATTTCTGAGAAACCTATAATAGACACTGGCCAAATAACTACATCACCCAGTTTGGAGGGAGATGAAGTTATACAACAAAATGGCACTCATAATGATAATTTAGAAGGAAAAGATGAACAAAAAGATGATCTTGAAAATGTTGGAAATGATCAAGAACAAAATGGTATTATCGCTGATCAAGATAATGCTGAAGTTGAGAACGAAGAAGAAGAAATAGATGAGGAGGAGGAAGAGGAAGAAGAGGAGGAGGAGGAGGAAGAGGAAGAGGAAGAAGAGGATGAAGAAGATGATGAAGAAGAGGAAGATGAAGAAGAGGAAGATGTAACCAATGATGAAAGTTCCAAACAAAATACAGAGGAAGATGATTCTTTAGAGGTGGCACAAGACCAAGTTACAAAATCTGTACAACTTGTAAGCCCTCCAAAAGTGACTAATGGAAATGCTCATATACCAATGGAGAAAATCCATGAAAAGAAAACCTTATCGGATGAAACCATTGTATCATCTCATGCACCAGATTCTAAGCCTCCGGAATCTGTCAAATCTGAAAATTTAACGAAATCAAATATCAATAAAATTACCAATGAAGAATTAATACCTTTGAAATCAATAGAAACACCTGTGATCACTTCTCCTCTTAAACTTGTAAATATTGCAGATTTAAAACAGGTGCAGGAAGAAAAGAACGCGAATCATATATTACCTATTAGTACCCCAATAAATATATCTAAAAAGCATAATACTATGGAGGAGACAACAGAATCTGTAATGAAATCTTTAGAAAAATTATCTGGTAAAAATAGCATTTCTTTTACATCTACGGATATTACATCTGGACACAGTAAACTGTCCGTTAAACCAATAGATCAATTAGCTGCAAATCTTGTAAGAATGCAAGCTGAAAAACTTGAGAAGCCAAGTGGAGCAAAGTCATTGGAAAAAATAGCAGAGAATCTAGCAAGATCTGGAGGTATGCTTAATTCTACAATTAATGGTGATGATGACAGATTACCGCAAGATTTTTGTCCAAGAAGTCAACCTGAAAAACCTCCTATACTTCGAGGACATAGAGGTATGGACCTATCTACGTCGCCTCGTGGTTGGGAAAGTGTGAACGAACAAAGTAGTCCTATGGATTTTTCGGGAATTGATCTTTCTAGTCGAAAATTCACCAAAAGTATGGATTTATCTACACCTGGATACAGATCTCAAAATTTTCAACATAGAGAAATGGATTTGAGTACCAAGAAATCTAGCAAACCGGATGTGCAAAATCTATCCTATGATGCTAGAGCAGTGATGATGCGTAATCATGCTATGGTAGCAGATTTAAGTAAACGACAAATGCCATTTACAGCCTATGAAATGTCCGCTGCTGCATATCACACAACTGCTAGATTACCTCCTAAAGAAGAGCATAGGTTACCAAGCTATGCGCTACTGCCAGATCCCAGTAAAATAACAGCTTTACGAATGGGTCCGACTTCTATAAAGAGGCCATTAGAGGGGGATGATGCGCAGTCGGATATTTTAAAACGAATAAGAGCAGACGTAATACCTATTCGAGGATCCATCGATAAAAGAACAATGCTGAATAGTGGTTGGAGAGAAGAAACAAGTGAGGCAATCGAAGAACCACTAATGATGGTTCAGGGTGAGGGATCTGGTAGTGATTGTGATGCCGTCAATCCCGGAATTGGTGAACCCGTGGAAGAACCTGTTATGTTTTTTTATGGCGAAGGTTCTGGAGTCGAATGTGAAACAGGTAATCCTGGTGATGATACGTCAACTGATAATAAAGAAAGCAACCAATCAAAAAGTGAAGCTGACTCGGCAACTGCTACTTTATCCTCGAGTGAAATATTAAATGAAGAAAATCTTATAAAGGAAGTTTCAACTGCTTCTGTGGAGACAAGCAAAAACTCTGTAAGATTAAATAGAAATTATTCCCCATCTACTGTTGATAGTAATGACAGTCAAATAGTAGGTTCTACGCAAGAAAAGCCAAAATTTAAACCAACTCTGGGCGTTCAAATAATTCCGAAAAGTACAAGCGGTTCTATTAAACGATTATCGAGGTGGGACGTAGGTAAACCAGCAGAAAAAACAGAGTGCGACAGTAGTATCATATCAAATGAAGAAGACATATCACAAAAGGAGCAGTATTTTCCCAAAGAAGGCACTAGCGATCAGAAATGTAGCAGTAAAGATGAAAACACTTTACAGACTAGCGAAGGCTTAACTTTGTCAAAAGTTGGTTTTGAATGCCTTTCTAGCACAGATAATTTAAACGAGAAAATGAATGAAAATTCTTTCAATGAAGTTAGTACGCTAGATCAAAATAGTATAGAATCTAACATTACTGATACAGATACGATTGATAGTAATTCAAAAAAATCTAAAGAGAATTCTAAATTATTGGAAACAATACAATGTGATTCCTCTATATCTTCATGTCAGGCAGATACTTCAGAAGGTTTGGAGTCTAGTACAAATACCATGCTTGTACCCGATTCATTAAGCGGTGAAAAAGTTTCTACAAATGTTTCAGATTCAAGTAATGTAGTTACGCAAAATTCTGAATTTTTACACAAGATAGATAACGAGTGTAAACCAAAATCTGCATCACCACCAAGATTTTTTTTTGGACCAAATTGCATTTCATATACATCAAAGTCTGTAGATTTGGAAACTCAATCGGATCAAATTGTCACAACATCGATTCAATGTAAATCTGACACGTTGCAGTATGAATGCGTATCTTCTTCCAAATCTTCAGAAGATACACTTTTGTCATATAAAACGGAAGAATTTGACGTTACTCAAACAAATAATAATTCGTTAAAAGCTAGTTCATGTGATTCTCATAATATATATTGTGGAAATGACAAAAGGGAAAAATTGGAGGGTTCAAGTCATACATGGAGCTCGAACGAAGAGAGTGTCAATAATGCTATTGATGTACCAAGAACAACTACTCAAATAGATGAAGATTTACAATCGAACACTGTACAAGAATCTGATTATGCTAATAACAAAGAAACAGAAGAAAATATTGTAAAACCTGAAAAATCTGAGTCTACGGACGTTGTTTCGCAATCTTTTATTACTAATAATATAAATGTTACATTAAATACAGCAGAATCGTTAACAGACAGTCCAGATCTTCAGCATAAAAAGATAATTGTGAATGATAATGATACGAAAACTGAGCATACAACACAGAACAGTGAAAACACTACAACTGATCAATCGAGATTTATAGATGATAGATCTTATCAATCAACAAATACTGAAAAGGATGTCAAACTTAATACATCGGACAACACACAGGAACACATAGAACCGCTTAGTACTTACATTGAGAACGAAGCTGAACATAAATCTTCCGAAGAAGAAATTTCTCACCAGGTTGTGGAAAAAACAGAGTCTGAACCAACGACGGATACAACAATTGAGGATACAACGTGTATGTCACCATCTAATAAAGATCAGAATCAAGATGTACAAATGGAATCTAAAAATGTACAGGAATGTGCATGCGAGGATAATACTAATAATATAGAATCTACGGATTCAATATCATCTCCAAATTTCCAAGAAGTACACAGTTCTGCCGGAGTACAAGAAATAGATCATGTTTCTGACGAATTTCAAGCTCTTAAGAAAGACGAGGTAGATTTAGGTAGAGAAAGTTACGATAAACACAGCGATAAAAACGATAATCTATCTGAATTTGATACGCAAGAGGAGCAATCAATGGATACAGATACTGAAAAAATGAAAGGACAATTTAGTTCGGATGCTGATTCAATGTCAGTTAATTATGATAAAAACAGTGAAAGAAATGATACATTGTCAGATTTAGGAGTACAAGATGAAGGTTCAGGAGATTCAGAAGAGATTAAAGAGAAACACTTAACCAATTCTTTTGTCAAAACTAATGCTTCTGAAGATATTCCCGAATCTGATCTTGTTGACAATGCAACTGTTAGCAGTTCTGCATGTATGGAAGAATATAATAAAGAATCATTTGCTTCCGTTATAAGTAGTTCGAACGATGCATCCGTTCAAAATATATTTTTGCAAGACAATACAAAGGTACCGATAGTATCCCAACAAATTGATAATCCATTTTCAGCTAAAACAAGTAATAGTGCATTTAATGTATTAGCACCAATAGTATCTAATATTTCTATTATGAAATCTGCGGAAACAAGTAATATACCATCATTAAAAGAAAATTATTCATCTAGTATTGATCAAAGTGTGAATGAATATGCCGATGATGTATCAGAAAATCCAAGTTCTTGTATTGATCAAGATTCAAATGAAGATATGATAATTGATGACAGAATGTCAGAATCTAATGAATCCTCAAAGGAGGTGGAAGAAACTTCATCTAATGGTGAGAAATTAGTAACACCGACTGATGGCGAAAAATCAACAGTTCGCAATGAAAATTTGTTGAATGATCAAAATACAAGAAAAGAAGATAATTTTTCTATCCAAAAGGATATATCTCCTATCACAGAAAATGAGACAAGTGCACTGAATACTTCTACGGCAAGTAATAAGGAAAGTAATTTCCCTATTACTCTGGAAACTGTTGAACAAAAAGATTCAAATAATAAAACAAATGATAAAGAAAGTGATAATGTACAAATAACTGAAACCTATACAGAGAAATCTGAAACGGCCATAAGTAATACTAGTTATGCAAATACAGATGTAAAGTTAAAAGAAGATATGGATAATACTGAAAAAGAAAATGTTGTACAAAATGAAATAAATTTAATCTCAAAGGAATCCGAACAAAATTCAGTTAATAAACAATCATTAGTAGCAAATTATGATAGTGATAATGATGATGGTAGTGATGATGTTTTTGAGGCAGACACGTTAGAGGAATATGAATCTACAGATATTCCTAATTGTTCTGTAGAAGAACATCAGGCGAATGATAACAAAATTACAAAAAGCACGAACATTGAACAGGAATGTATAAATGACAAAAATTATACATTACTCGACGAGCCACAGCAATTAGTACACGATAAAGAGGAGTTAGAATCAAATTTACAAATTGAAACTGATAAGGTTTCTACTAAAAATGAAGTAGAGAATAAGAAGGAAACGTGTAATGCTATTTCAGAAAAAGTAAGTGATATTTTAAACAAAAGAAATACCGAAGTAAGTAGTGATGATATTAAATGCATTGACATAAGTAAAAATGAACAAGCAATCAATGCATCGAGTAAAGATGAATCTGGGGAGGATGTAGAATTACATACTACATCCTCTCTTGATAGTTCTAGCAAACCAAATAATACTGTATCAACGATACTGTCAGCATCATCAGACCATTCTCACTTACAAACATTTATAAATGAAAAAACTCAAGCAGATGTTCAAATTACTTCTAATCAAATTGTCAAAGAATATGTGAACAATACTCAGAACAATAAAAGCATTTTAGATGAAACCGCAATAACAAAATTACAAAATGAAAATAAGGCCTCTACTCAGTCAGCGCAAGATATAGATGACACTGTGTTTGAAAAGTTAGATAGTAATAAAAATACAGACAATACAGAACATAATGATAATTTATTACAAGTTCAAAAAAATAATGGATCAGGTGACATTGACGATCAATCAACAAATATAGTAGATCATTCTGTAAGTGTTACGGATCAACCAGTTGTAGAAAAGATAAATGATAAAGATGAAATTGTTAAAAGCAAAGAAATGACATTGCAGGTTGCAGAAGAATTACCAAAATCGCAACAGTATCAGGGATTAAATGCTGATTATCTAGAAAATGAAAGTGAAGAAAATAAATTTGAAACAAAAGAACATAACTACATTGATAATACTGTAAATGAAACTACTGCAGCTGAAACAATTAATCAGTCTGTATCAAATACTTCTACAATTAAATTAGACAACGATATAATACAACAAGCATCACAAAATTATGAAACTCATTCATTAGTAGAGTTAAAAGACAGTAATCTTTCTGATAATATGAATCATACAAATTCTATTGTTAACAAGCCAACTGTCTCTTATGATATAAGCGATGATAAAAGTAAACAGACTGATTTTATTAATATTTCCAATGCAAATAAGGATAATGTTTATACCAAATCCGTACTCAATATACAAAATACCATAGCAGCCTGCACTGGACAGGAAGAAATACCTGAAAAAAAAGAAGAAGTATTAGGAATAATAAGAAGTGATTTTAAGAAAGAGGGTAATAAAAGAGCAAGCGATACCTCAGAGGTTGAGGATGTTCCACCGTTAAAATCTAAACCGCCTTATATAAAACCCTTCGTAGAAACTTTATCCACTGACATAAAGTATAATTCGCAATTGGTGGAAACAAAGGTGGAAACTGTAATTGAAAAGAAAGAATTGAAACTTGAAGGCAGCGTAGTTAACAAAGTAAATGATTCCTTAACGATACCGCCTATTACGGATGCATACAACGCAGTTATGAGTAATACTGAAGTTGGAGACAATTTAAAAACTGAGGCTTTATCGAAAGATAATTTAGATTTGACGAATAAAAAGGATCTCTCGGACATTCAAAATGTTGAGGTAAAAACAGTAACGGCATCATCGGATGATTCCATAGGGGCCGATCATGAAAATGTGTTTGACGCGCCATCGGAAGAGCCTGATCCATTGGCGTGTACCGAAGATGATGCATTGAAAGGTTTAAATATAAACATCGGTGAAGATGGTGCTAATGCAAAAATAGGTATTCGTGTTAAATCGGTTTCCGAACTCGTCTACGAAGGTTGGAAATTGGATGGTACAGAAACTGCGAAGGTTTCACGGAAACGACGTAATAGCGCACAAGACTCGAATTCCGAGGATTTAGGAGAAAAACAAGAAGAGGAGGAAGAAATGATGGGCGGTAAAAGAATAAAGTTACGTGCGAAACGTATACCGGATAAACAATTGCGCAAATCGGTCGAGGATAGTCGCATTGTAACTATAAGCTCGGAGGATGAGGCTGTGAAAAGTAAAATAGCGGAAGAAAATAAAGATGGCAGTGACGATCCTACAGTTACGCGTTCTGTTCCAATGGGACGTAAAAATAGGGGACGCCCGAGAGGCAGGAGACGACGTTGCAGAGGCGGTGGACGTTCACGTCCAAAGCATTCAGGAGGAGTCGGTGTAAATCAAACGTCGAAAGAATCTTCTAACGTGCCTCCTGAGGGTACGCCTACCAATGCTTCTTCATTAGAGACAACACCGTCTTCGTCACAAAAAAAGAGAAAGAAAAGTGAGTACGCAAAAATATTTGCTATTTAAAATCATCGTCCAAGTTATATATTAATGTTTGATGCGTGTTATACATATTAATAATATTTATATGAAAAATTAATATACCATAATGTGATCGTAAGCATTTAAATGTTAAAGGCGATTAAATTAATTAATTAAACAAAAATGGATACTTATAGCATTGTTTTTCTTTTTTTTTTTTTTTTTTTTTTTTTTTTTTTTTTTTTTTTTTTTTTTATTTACAGGAAAAATGGTTTTGGGTTTAGAAATAGGAAGGGATATTGCACCCGAACAACAAGAAGGTGCACTGCAAGGTGAAACACCTGTTAGGCAATCGAGAAGAATTGCCCAATTAAAGATTAAAGAGGCGGCAGATAGGAGAAGAATTGAAGAAGAAGCATTAACCGAAGTGAAAGAGAAGAAGGAGACTATGGATAAGAAAAAACGAAGAAAAAAAGTATGTGTTCAATAATTATATAAATATAAGTGGCGCGAAAAAGCGTTTATCTAATTATTATTATTATTTTTTTTTTTTGTTATTATTGTAAATTATATACATTTTACAGAACGAAAGTGAAGAAGAAGTTACAATGAAGGAAATCGATAAAGATATAAAATCTAAACGAAAACGAAAAAAGCGAAAAAAGAAGAAAATGCTTGCAAAATTTAACGAAGCTAATCCATGGCAAAGTTCATCTGGTTCTAGCAGCGATGATGTTGACAATGAAGATGAGGAGGAGGAAGAAGAAATAGAAACTGAAGGATCTTTACTTTTCAAAAGCGATCACGAATTTTCTCCCGAAAGTGACCTTGAGAAGGATCAAGAATCTGAGCCATTAAGAAGAGCCAGAACTGCTCAGAAAGGTAATAAATTTCAATGTGAATATATTAGTAGATAAGATAAAATAAAATCTTAAAAAAAAAAAGAAAAAAAAAAAAGAAACAATTTTACTATAACATCGAAATTAAATAATCGCAAATATAAATTACGCAAATTCTCATGTTTTCATAGGTCAAAGTGATGTCGAAGAAGCGGATGATGAATATGCCTGTCAAAAATGTGGCAAGGCTGATCATCCTGAATGGATTCTCTTATGTGATTCTTGCGATAAAGGATGGCATTGTTCTTGTTTGAGGCCTGCACTAATGCTGATACCAGAAGGTGATTGGTTCTGTCCACCGTGTCAGCATGTAAGTATAATGATAGAACTGTTCCACCCGAAAGATTTAAATGAAAAATAATTAAGCACGTTTGTAGTTACAAAATAATATTAATTTTGTAATATCATTTAACAGAATATATTGGTATCTAAATTACGTGAAAGTTTAAAGACGTATGATCAAGTGACGAAACGTCACGAAAACGAAGTATTAAGAAAAAAGAGGTTGGCCTTTGTTGGTATAAGTTTAGATAACGTTTTACATAAAAATGAGACGCAACGCCTACAAAAGGATTTAAAAGAATCAAGCCAAGAATCTGAAAATGGTAAATTTAATAGGATAGTTGCTATATATTATTTATTTATTTATTTATTTATATATATATATATTTATTATAATAATTTTATTTCTATTCTGTTTAAAGAATCTTCATCCGAGCAATCATCATCGGCTTCAAGTTCGGAAACATCAAGCAGCGAAGAAAGTGAACCGGTTTATCAATTACGAGAAAGACGTTGTGCAAATACATATAAGTTCAATGAATACGACGACATGATAAATGCTGCGATTCAAGACGAAGTAGAAGCTGTCCAAGGTGCTGGTAATCAAGGAAGAGGTAAAGACATTGCAACGATAGTTAATGCAGAAAAGGAGGAAGCACAGGTTGGTACATGCATAATGCACAAATATATTTAATTGTAACGTCGTAGGATATGAATTATAACTTTTAACTGCGAACTTTCTTGTTTCTTTTTTTTTTTTTTTTTTTTTTTTTTTAATATGAAAAGCTTCACCAACAAGTTGAAGGACTGCAGATGAAGGGCGTAGATGAGGATAAAAACGATTTGGAACAAAAATCTGATAAGGAAAGCGACGAGGAATACAAAGTGGATAAGGAAGAGGTCGATGAAGATGAAGAGGAACGGAAAAGAGTTACTAAACGTTTATTGGCACGAAGGAAACATCGTAAATTGAATAGTTTGGACATAAGCAGCGAGGATGATCCAGAAAGCGACGAGGATTTCAAAGGAACCAGTTCGGAGGACGAAGAAGATTTTGATGATCATATGACGTCATCAGATGAAAGTAGTTTCATAGATTCTAGGCGTCGTAGAAAGGGAGATTCGCGTCCAGTTAGAAGGTCCACTAGAGCGAGAATAACGACCACTTACGACCCAGACTTCAGTAAGTTTAAAATATTAAATATGTGATACAATTTACTGACCCTTCGAAATTTTCTTTCCAAAGTAATGAGAAGTAAATGGTTTTTTTTTTTTTTTTTTTTTTTTTTTTTCTCCCCGGCGCACAAATGTTCGCGTTAATATTAATTAATATTCCTGCGACCTTTGATTATATATAATCCATGCATACGATTCGTATGACCTTTTTTTTTTTTTTTTCTTTTTTTCTTTTATAGTTAATGACGATAGCGAAGAGAGCGATCGCCCAAAAAGGAAAAAGTCTCGATCCATGTGGGAAAATTCGGATAGCGAAGACAGTGATAATTCTTGGAGACAGAGAAAGAAAAAGTAAATATTTTTCTTTTTTTCTTTTTTTTTTTTTTTTCAATGTAAAATAATGCACATGATGTTACTATTATTTAATACATACAGTGTTAAATTAAACTCGTGTAATTTTTATAGAAGTAGAACTATACCAACTTCGAGATATAGGACAACGTCCAAGGTGAAAAGTAAAAAGAAGAAAAGGAGAAAACGTATAATAGAGTCAGATAATCAAAGTGATAACGAGGAGGAAGATGAGCCAAGAAGCAACGATCAGGACGCGTCTGAAAATATGAATGCCGTTATTCAGGAGGATGAAGAAGTGACGCCTACTAAGAACGAAAACGAAGAGAATATTATTGATAATATTGAAAATGTCGAAAATATTGAAAATACGCACAATACTGACGGCGTGAAGGAAGAGATAATGGAGAACGCCGTTGCAAATACGGATACATTGATTCCTCCTCAACTTGATGAAATTGTAGCCCAAAAAAGGAAAAAAGTAAATAAAATGATTCATAAGATAAATTTATAATTCTAATTATATATATAAAATTTTTATATATACACACTATATTATAGTATAAAATACTCATCTATTAGTATCTATACTGTATCATAGTACAGTTGTATCATACTATAGTATAATACAGTATATAGCAAATTATTATGATAATAATATAAATATTTTGTAGGAAAGTACACCCAAACAGAAAAAGGCTCCAACTATTAGACGAAAGGTGATTTTACTTGTATATTACTTTCATAGGTTGTCCTTTTTTTATTTGGCTTATTTTTGTTTTTTTTTTTTTCGTTTCATTTACAGATTATATACGGTGGTTTACCAGATGATAATTATAAACAGGAGGAAGAAGAAATATTAGATAGACGTAGTCGTAGACGAGGTCGTAAGATCAATTATCAGGAAGCAACAGCAACGGATAGCGAAGAGGTATTCGTTTTTAATATTTCTTTTTGATATTTTTTTTTTTTTTTTTTTTTTTTTTTCATGTTTACAATAAATCATATTTGACCGTCGAGCTATGGAGCATTTTAGATGGACAATGAATCAACGAGTAATTATGAACTCTTATATAAATAATTTCTGGTTTTTCTCTCCGCAGGAATTAAAAAAAGCTATAAGGAAAACTGTGGAAAGTGAAGACGAATTTGTCGTTAACGAAACGGATGACATAAATGAAGATGCCGAAAAAGATTCTGATTCAGGTAGATCTTTTATCTTTATTTATTTATTTACGTTTTTTTTTTTTTTTTTTTTTTTTTTCTTTTTCTTTTGCGATATTATATTAAAATCGATATTATAGCGATATAAAAAGCGTTTGTACATTTGTATCAGATATTTACACTCCTAAAAAAGAAGCGACCAAATTCAAAAATAAATCGCCAAAAAGTAAAAAACCGAGAAAAAGTAAAAGCCCCGCGGCAAAGCGCAAAACTATGATCGACGGAGTACCGAAGCCTAGAAAGAAGCCTGGACCGAAACCTGGAAGCAAGAATAAAGCTCGTAAACAGAAATTATTGATGGGTACGGTAATAAGATCGACGGATGGTCAGCATTTAGACGATAAAGACGTTCTATCTCATACGATGGACAATCCAATGGGAGAATTAACGTCGAAAATCGATGAAGGTCTTCCTGACAATGTCGGATTGACAGGTACAACGATGTCAGTGGCCAGTTCTTTTACCGGAGACGTACCGGAAGGTTCATTGGGTGGCCTTGGACCCGGGGAATTGGCAGACCTAGATGACGAACAATTGGAACAAATAATGATGGAAGACGAAGAATACGGTAGACGGCAATTGGAGTTGGCGGCCATCGAGATAGCGAAGAAAAAGAAGAAGGAAGAGCGAGAAGCTAAGAAATTAGAGAAGGCGCGTTTGAAAGCGTTAGAAATTCTTGCTGCCGAAAGGCAGAGAGATCCGAACGCACCCGAAGGGACCGATGGTGAATTACCTAAGAAAAAGAAACGGGGTCGTCGTAGCAAAGCCGAAATAATCGCCGAGCAGATGAGAAGAGGTGGTACCCCGGCTTTGGGTTCTCCTGGATTATCAAACACGAGTCCAGGTGTTGTTATGGCAGCCAATAGCAGTAACATGATCGGATTGGATGTATCGAGTAACGTATCACCTAATATAAATCCTAACTTACCCACAGTCATAACGCCTGAGGCCGACAGGACACCGGAAGGGCATATTCCGATGATGACAGGACCAGACGGGCAGCTATTCAATCCCGACGGAACGCCGATGAAGCCAAAGAGGAGAGGTCGTGGCAAGGGTAAGAAAACTCTTGCTCTCGAAGCTGCCAGGGCCGCGGAAGCAGCAGCAAAAGCCGCGGCTGAAGCTGGTTTGCTCGGCATGGGCACGGATTCGAATCCAGAAGCGATTAAATCGAGCGATATCCCAAACGTACTTCCCACTCCAGGTAGCAGTACTTCCGGCTCGGCACCGTCCACACCACCAGCGAGCGGCGGCGTACCTACGCAGTTGCCACCTTCGACCCAAGCGAACGCGCAGTCCGTCTATTCGTCTCTTCCACCCGGTCAACAACAACAACAACAACAACAACAACAACAGCAACAACAACAACAACAGTCTTCCGTGATCACGAGGATGCTCCAGTCGCAACCGGTCTCGTCGAATAATCCTCCGCAGTCGTTCACAGCAGCTGCCGCAGCTATGGGTCATAAATATTTCGGTGCACCTAATACAACTGCCGGACAGATGATGACAGGTCCACGAACCGGTTATGAGATGCAGCCACGCGGTAGGATACCATCGCCTTACAGACAGCCAGGACAATCTTCCATGCCACCGCATTTTGCGGCCGTAAGATCCGGAACACCCCCGATGAGAATGAGAGTTCCAGGGCCGCAAATGTATCACACGCCTCATCATCCTATGGATCCCTCCCCGTCGGGTGGTGGCCCTATATCCATAAGTAGTAGAGACCGAAGTTCTCCTTTGGCACCGGGTCCTCCACCAATGATACCACCTGCCGCCGGTAGCCCATTGGCTAAAGGTGGACCGACTCCGCCTCCGCCTCCACCCCCTTACGTTAGAGGCGGCCCACCGATCTCCAGGTTTACCGATAATCCAATGGGACCGAGGCATCAGATGCCACCTTTTACGAACGCCTCGCCCGTCAATCACGCGATGCAACAACCTTCTCCACCCCCGAATAGACCGCCAGGAAATTTCTCGCCGTATCATCCACCCCCGCCACCCAATTATCACTACGGTGCCTACCCTCCTCCGCCGCCCATGTCTACGGCGGATGACGCTGCTGCTTATCAAGGCTCGCCCTATCCTACGGAACATTTCTCGTCTCCCGCGGACAATCAGCCGCAGATTCAAGCGCCTCCGCAACCGCAACCTCCGCAATCTCAGCCATCCCAGCAACAGCAGCAACCACAAACGCAGCATCCCAATGACCCTGCTGCTGTCGCTAATAAACAATACGATGAGGAGGGTACCGGGGAGTTTGGCGGTTTGGTGTCTTATTTCAGTAGCCAGAGGGAGGACGATTTGGATTCGTAGCATGAGTGAAATCTTGGCCAACCCTAAAGCGTTTTTTAAGTATGAATCTTTACTTACGGGATCTACATTTGGGTTATCCTTATTAAAGTGATCGCGACCCCTTGCTTAGGTTGAAGAGTCTCGAGAGAAAGAGAAAGAGAGAGAGACACTGGTTTCTGGTATCCTATTGATATATTTTAGCCCGTAGGTACCATCGTACTAATCAACCCTTATCTTACGCTCCTTGTTCCTGAAACTTCGAAGAAATGACAGACACACCTTGAATTTTTCATTTGTTCTTTTTCTTTTTTTTTTTTTTTTCTTATTTTTTTTTTGCCTTTGATTACTTGCTAAACGAAGCAGATATATATATATATATATATATATATATATATATATATATATATATATATATATATATATATATATATATTCGTTCATATCGATATGATAATTTTCTCTGATACATTTTAATTTAATGTATTCACTCGAAATATAATAATAGTATGGTGTAATGTAAAAATATTGATATATAGCGACGAACAAGATCAAAAATTGCAATAATGATCAAAACAAGTAATATAAAATACGCGGTAACATTTTTGGAATTATTTCGATTAAAATGTAACAGTATTGATCTGCTTCATTTGGCACGTAGAAATGAAACTTGTGTGTCTGTTTACGATAGACGTTCGAAGGAAAATAATTTGAACTATTTTCGTTCGAACGTTATCTGATTCGTTGTACGAATTGTATTCAAGATAAGGGTCGATTTTAACGATTAAATTCGTATTATACGATTATTAAAATTGTAGTTACGGGTTAAACGTAGCTGTATCATATTTGATATCACAAAATGCTCGAAAAATGAATTGATGGAAGTATTTACATAATGTAACGATGTAATATTATATCTAGTGTTGTTTTATACGCGTACGTTAACGTCTAAAGTATATAAGGATATGTAATATAGAAGTTAGGATCGTCTTCCTCTTGGGCCTCTTCGGCAAGTAGTCGCTCTAGAAAAAAAAAAAAGAAAAGAATTAAAAAAGAGAAAAGAAAAGGAAACAACAAAAGTCTTTGCTTTTTGGATCTGATACATAAAAGAAACCGTAAAAACTAAATCCGAGGTTGGTCAAGTATAAAGTTTGAGAAGTCCGAATCGTCTACAATGGAGCCTATTTTTTAAGGATTGTAAGCTTTTTGTAATTAGTTTCAGTTCGATTGAATTAATATAAAAGGCAAGCGACCATACTTTTGTTCAACGTTGAGTGTGTTATTGAAGATTCGAAAAGGAGACGGATCTGATTAGAATTTTAACCTTTTCCCGTTCGTTTTCGAACCCATTTCTTCTAATCAGGCGCGTCTTCTTTCGATGAACGCATTTCCTCGTTGAACGAACGTCGATCTTATTAAGAACACGAAGAAGAAGAAAAAGAAGAAAAAAAAAACAAAGTTATTGACAAATTCGCGCCGTTGTTACGTGTACATATGTAAATACCGTAAGTTCTTTAGATTATATATTACGTGTATCATATTACATAGTCAAACAAAATACTATAAAGTGAATTAGTGCAAAAGGGCACAAATTGTAATATTTAAATTAATTAGAAGAAGAAGAAGAAGAAGAAGAAGAAAAAAAAAGGAATGACATCTGATTACTATAAATTAACAAATGGTGTGAAGACTATTACTATAATTATTTATAAAGAAAGATTAAGGATTTATTATAGGGTTTAGTATATTGTATTTTACAAATTTTACTTGATAATTATATGATTAAATCATTAAATATAGTTATATATTAGAGAACAGGAGGCTGCTGAACGCGCTCTACGAAAAGTGAGAAAACTATGATTATAAAGCGATATTCATATATAACACACACACACACACAAACACACACACACACTCATACACACACACACACATATTAGCGATATTAATATAATCGGCAAGGTTTAAGAGATGGGATATGTGGCGTAACAGAAATTTTATTATAATCTCGCGTGCAATGAACTACATGGTAATATGTACGTATATGTATAATTCAAGAAAATTTAAGCACGTGCAACCATAATGGGACTCTTTTTGTTCCTTAAAAAAAAAAAAAAATTAATCGAGCATGAATTATTAAAAAATATTCGTTATTATTACATAAAGTGGATATGTAGAGGATAATAACAGATAATTATGGATGTGAGAGAGAGAGAGAGAGAAAGAGAGTGAGAGAGAGAGAATATCGAAATATATTCGCGAATGAATGTAAAAGATTGCTATTGTTTCAACGAGTGAAACAAAGGAAAGCGATCGTTTAGGTATTCTTCTTGTAAATCAAGTCAGATAGAATCTGCCGTAATGAATATTCTCTATCAAGAGGAAGGCCTAAACGAGATTTGGTTGGTAGGTGGTGTTTACTGAACAGATACAGTCGTTTAAAGAGAGGGTCGTTTTTTTAAACGCAATTTATTTTTTATTACTATCTCATTTGATTTCGTCCAGCCTCCTGCTCTTTAATGCAATTGTATTATGTCTTCTATGACAATGCACTTGCAAAAACCATGTATCTGTTTAGTTATCACACGTACGTGCATACCTAATATAAATAGAAGCTATATAAACAAAAAAAAGATATTACATTATCTTAGAATTAGCTGCTTGGGATAGTTTCCTTTTACTTCGAGAAAACGTTTTAACGACAAAATGTAATTGAACGTTTATACACACACACACACACACACATACACACACGTGCACACCGTATAACGTAGTGGAGGGTGTTTTAATACCGCTCGGTTGATTATTTTTTACACCTACATGTATTTTTTTTCGGTTTTTATGCAGTTTAATAATACGATCTATTGTCTTCTTTTTAGAACACATATGTCTTTGGACCATTCGTTCTTAGGGTGCGCTTCAAGGAAAGATATCACATACATAAATACATAAATACATACGTATATGCCTGAACTTGTTGGTTCCGACACATATTTTACGTCGTCATCATTGTCGCGTTTATAAAGCGAAATTTTTATTTTTTTTTTTTTTTCAAATAAGTCTCAATTGCTGTTCTTGTCCTTCATCGAGAAGCAGTACCTCGATTATAATATATACATACATGATTATGACTATTAAGTTCTATATAGATCCATACTCCGATGTCTTACCTCTTCCGAGGTTGAAAGAAAAGATGTATCTAATACGAATATTATAATACATATTGCTAATAGTCGAAACGTATTTGCATTTAGTGAGATATTTAATATTTCGTGTACGTTGTGATACCGTGACGCAACGTCGGAGAGAGAGAGATATCCCGATTATGTAGTAGTCTCTTTTATCTGGATAATTCAAATCGCGCGTAGATTTATTCGCATTTAAATAGTACGTGTTTCCTTGAAACGTAAACCGAAGAAAAAAAGTGTCTTGCTAAGACGATAGGAAATGTGGTGCAGTTTAGCTTTTGTTTTGATAAGGGTCTAGACCAAACGCAATTATTATATTACATGTTGTAGCCTAAATGCAAACATTTTGTAATAAAATCCAATATATTGAAATAACATTGTAGACTTGAATCAATCTTACTCTTTCGTTTTTCTTTTTTCTTTTCTTAATCATTCGCTGTTTCATTCAATAATTATTTCCTTAGTTATGTGTTTAAAAACCGATCATTTATTTAATTGCTTACGATGAAAGGATAATTCTCTGGATAACATTTATCTTTACTATGTTAATTAATAAACATAATAAAATGTATACATACGTTAAATGTGTTATTACTTTTGTAAACATTATAATGTATTATTACTAAAAATTCCAGATACAATACGAGCTCATAAATTATTTTTAATGTAACAAAAGTATGCGATTATAACTTTTTCTTGTATTTACTTTTTGTTTCTTCATATGTGTATTTGAATTTTTGAATATTAATTAATAAATCAAGAACAATAATATCAATAAAAATTTAATGTGTTATCGCATGTAATTTAAATCTATATGCTCTATTAAAAGCAAGTAACGATCGGCCAATAAAACTTTATGCTTTCAATGATTAATATAAAAACTTATTCCTGATTGGCTGATGTACTTTCGATTAATCTCGATCAATATAAAATTTCTTCGATAAATCTCCGCTCTTTTTTCATTTAAAGCGAATGCGATACCCTCTTCGTTTAAACACAAATACAATATAGAGATTGTAATTACAACTTGACTTGTTAAATATTGACATGTTATATATGCGTGATAATCGTTATCGCCATTTTCGATAATCGAAATTGAATGCAGCAGTGCAAAATTACTATATATCGAAGTGCACCAAATGTCGGAGCCAGTTAAAGAGCTTTCATAGCTCGAACGAAAATTTTTACGCGCTCTGTCTTCGTAAACGTGTATTAATGTCATTAAAGTCCATCACAAGAAATCGAGAGACCCATTTTTATTAATTACATAATATAATCTCGAGGAGAGTTGACTGAGTAAAAAAGATTTTTTTCTACAACGTTGAGAGATTGAAAATGGCATTTTTATTTACAAGTATGTGGGATTCTACAATGTTTCTGAGCACTTTAACCCCAAAATTCTATGTAGCATTAACAGGAACGTCATCATTAATATCCGGTCTTATTCTCATATTCGAATGGTGGTACTTCAGAAAGTATGGTACTTCGTTTATCGAACAAATATCTTTGAATCATATTTCACCTTGGATTACCGGAAATGATAGTGCAGCTGACAATGCTAATTCCACTTTGAATAATTCAAATGTTTCTAATCAACAGAACGCTGAATGCAAAGTTTGGCGTAATCCAATAAATTTATTTAGGGGTGCAGAATATCAAAGGTTTTTTTGGGCGACTAACAAAGAGCCCCTAACATATTACGATATGAATTTATCGGCTCAAGATCATCAAACCTTTTTTACGTGTGAAGGCGATGGAGGTAAATATAATAAAAACCGTCTGTTTAAGTGCGTAATGTCTGATTATAAGTAATACCAGACAAAACTCAGATGTAAATATTATGTTGCTTTTATATTAATTGATCTTGCCATATAGCTAGGCCTGAATACGAAATTATGCAAACAGCTTGGAGAGAACGAAGTCCTGTTGCCAGAATAATAGCTGCGCATAGCGCTTTAGAAAGTAATTCAGACTGCGCGGCAGCTTATATTTTACTCGCCGAAGAGGAAGCTACTACAATTGTGGAAGCAGAAAAGATTTTAAAACAAGCATTGAAAATAGCTGAAAATAATTATAGAAAATCTCAAACTACACAACATCAAGGATGTGTTGCAGAAGCGATACACAGAAGAGACGCGAATGTACTTATTTATATTAAAAGACGTTTGGCCATGTGCGCAAGGAAACTTGGAAGACTGAAAGAAGCGGTAAAAATGTTCAGGGACCTAACAAAGGAGGTACCACCGATTATGAATCTTTTGAATATTCATGAAAATCTAATAGAAGCTTTATTGGAGATGCAAGCATACGCCGATGTTCAAGCTGTTTTAGCAAAATTCGATGACATAAGTCTACCAAAGTCGGCCACTATATGCTACACGGCTGCTTTATTAAAGGCAAGAGTAGTAGCCGATAAATTTTCACCGGATATAGCTAGCAAAAGAGGTTTGAATACAGCAGAAATGTCTGCAGTGGATGCTATTCATAGAGCAGTAGAATTCAATCCTCATGTACCAAAATATTTATTAGAAATGAAACCTTTAATTTTACCACCCGAGCATATTTTAAAAAGAGGAGATTCAGAAGCAATAGCTTATGCATTTTTCCACCTCACACATTGGAAAAACATGGAAGGAGCGCTTAATTTGTTGCACTGTACATGGGAAGGAACATTTAGAATGCTACCATATCCTTTGGAAAGGGGACACTTGTTTTATCCATATCCTACATGTACCGAATGTGCTGATCGTGAACTTTTACCCACTTTTCACGAGGTCAGCGTTTATCCGAAGAAAGAATTGCCATTTTTTATTTTATTTACAGCCGGTTTGTGCTCCTTTACAGCACTCTTAGCTTTGTTGACTCATCAGTATCCTGATACCATGGGTGTAGTAGCACGAGCGATGCTCGCTTGGTTCTCTCATCCCTTTTATTATATTTTGGATAAGTTAGAATCCATCTTTCCGTCTAATTTATTACATCAGCTCTCTAAAATATAAGAAATTCTCTCATGATCTCTATTAACCAACCATATGATCACTATTTAACCTATTGTGATATTTATCATACATATTTCACTTTGTTAGATACGCTAAAAGTAAGCGTATTAGATGTTCGCGAATATCTTTCTTATTACATATTTATGACTGATATTGTTGGATATATGTATTTATACTATAGATTAATTGTTAAGTCAATTAAATCATCTATCTTGAATGAAACGATGTACACGTAATAAAAACAAATAGATATACGACCGGCACTTCCCACTTTTTAACTTTCGTATCTTATTTCTTTTTTTCTTTTGTTTTTCGTTGCCGTAAATACATTATGTAATACATAACGTAAATAATAGCTTTTAAATATTAAAAAGAAACGATTAACAAGAAGAACTTCGGTATACGTATATTCGATATTTTTATATTTAATTTTTTAATTGACTAAACGATGTAACTTATTATTATTATTTTGTTTTTCTTTTATCAAGAGAACTTTAACATAGATAAATTATGTGAGGATGCGATGGAAATTTATGTTTGTTGTATCGTTGTTAGATTTTGCATTATGTAAGAAAATTGTAATTATACGGACGATTTTGAATTATTCGATGATAAATTGTTATGATTGATTTCATTTGTTGTGTTGTTAATTAATTTAAAGCACTTTGCTTACGTAGTTATTGATGAGGATATGCAAATAGTTAGAGAGTACACGTATATATCATTGCATTCGTATTTATTCGATACTTCATATTATCAATAACTCGTAATGAGTTGAGAGAACAAACAAGACCAGGTATATTCAAATTTTGCATATTGTTATGATAAAACGGCTTATATGTTACACAAAGGAAATAAATACAATTTTAATTAATCTGATCTTGTACAATTGTATTAAATATACATAATACAACGAGTATTGACAAATTTAGAATAAAGAAATTTCTTCATTATATTATAAATTAAATTATATTAAAATATAACAAAATCGACGATTACTATCGGAGAAATGAATCGACTCTGGTCTGCCTGTCTATCGTGAGACGGTTATGATAGGAGAGAGAGATATAAGACACTTGGAAGTCAGAGGGCCCAGGTCTCTCGTACTCTGGGCTGGCTCACTATGACTTTGATTTTGTTTCAAACATTCATCCACTATTAGCCTTAAATGATAACTGATTTAAATTTTTTGTTTTTATGTACAATACTTTTTTTACTTTATAATTTAATTACTCGGAAAAAAAGAAAAAACAGATATAACGCAGGAATAGTATTAAATAATTGTTTCCACATAGCTAAGACAATTTGTATTATAATTATGAATGTACGTAATAAGAACATGTAAAAACTTTTCAAATGTGTTTCTTAAGTTTTACTATAAGAATTATCCTTAATAGATTGTTACAATTACATGTGTATATATATATATATATATATATATATATTATATTATTATATATAATATATATATATATATATTATATTTATATTATATATTATATATTTCAGTATATAATATATAATATATAATATATATTAATATATAGTAATATTGATCTATAAAGTAGGAGATATTTTTTTTTTTTTGAGTATTCGTCTTCGGTTAGTATCTGAGCCTTTTACGAGCAGCCCATATACGTTCAAACGGCACATACGATTCTTCCACCATTTCTTATCATTCATGCCGTTCCGGATAAATTTATTTATTGCCAAAACGGTTGAATTATTTCCTTGCGATCCGACAAAAGTCCACATTATTGTGTTTATTTACAAATAACAGATTGTCCAGTTCACTATAAGGGTAGCATCGACAGACAGCCCTGCAATCACTTCACTGCATTTTTAGACTTGATCGTAACCACCATTCTCTATAAATAAGGCACCTTTAACAAATTACGCTGTTATAGGCTACAACGATCTAGCAGTCCAACACTTATTCAATGTTACAAGATCTGCACCCGATAGTAGATAACTCGTAATTGTCAATTGAGGCTTACATAAACTGCTGTATTAATACATTGAACGAAAAACGATATGCATATGTAAACATTATGTAACTAACTGGGCACTGTAAACATCAAAAATCATTTTTCCCCCGTTTAAAATTTGTACTCTCTTAAACGGGAATAGTCATCTTCTCTCAATTTTAATAATAATGCTTTGTTTACCATAAATTAACATAGTCATAACAAATTACTTTATCATTTAATGTTTTATAGCATTTATAATAAATATATTAACTGTAATTATTATTTGCTACAATCCAATATCTTTAAAGCGGCGTAGTTTCGCGTAAAACTTCTCGTTTAAAATGCCTCAAGAGTTTTTTAATCTAAAATGATTTTTTATATCTATTTCATGCCTCATTTCGAATGCCTCAATTTTCTTCTAAAATGATCTACCTACCATGCCCAACCACACTGGGCTGCCAAAGCGACAAGTAATTCGATAAGATCAGACGTAATTGACCTAATCCAGTCAACGCGATTCGATTTAGACTATTTGATTTTATAGAAAAAAAAAAAAAAAAAAAAAAAAAGAAAGAAAAAAGAAGAAGAAAAAACAAAAACAAACAAAACGAAAAAAAGAAAGAACGAAGAGCAATTTATTCACACTGGAACGATATCTCCTTGACCATCGAAAAGATTCAAAAGTACTTTGTGCTCGTGGAATGTTGAAGAGTGTATTTTAAAACTGTGGAAGAAATGCCACATTATTTAATTGATATTATTTGCAACTGTCCTCTTTTTTGTCCATGTTAAAAATATCTTCCAACGCCAAAAAATTATGACACTGGCGTGGATGAATTGGCTTCACTTCGGCATTAAAGAGTACCGTTTGCGAAGTACTGATACCGGTCATACAGTTTAGTAGACCAAGAATGGATGCTACCTTCGACCAAATCTTCGACATGGCGACGCAATTGGTCTTCCGTAAGCGTAAGATGAAATCTATTTTTCAATCCTTGAACCGTAGCGGCTCCTCCACTGCGGAAACAAGGAAGTTGAGATCCTATAACGGGAAACAAAAATAAATCAAAAAAGAAAAAAAAAGGACGAAGATTAAGATCATACAAAAGAATGTTTCACGAGCAATGATAAATTATGAATTATCATTTATTGATTACTAATGATGTTTTACCTGATAACATGATCTCCACCAGATTAACAATCTTTTCCATGTGCTTCCGTGCTGCGATCAAACCTTGAAGAATGAGGGTTTTAAATTGTTGAAAAATTTTCGACTGACTACCACCCATCACTTCAACAAATTCGGGAGTCAATTTAAATGGACTCGTCTCAAATCCCAAATTGCGAGGTGAGGTTGATAATATGAATCCAAAATCTATGTGTATTAGGTGCCCATCGCTATGCAATAAAATGTTTCCATTGTGGCGATCCTTCACTTGTATGAGATAACTTATTAGACAGTAAGCAGCACAACTTTGCACGAAGTTCTTTTGAGCTACGATGAACGCTTCCGAATTCGAAGGACCAAATTCACGTTCGAAGTATTGCAGAAGAGTCAGCTGGCAATGCTTTTTTATTTGGTGTAATGACACAGTGTTCAATATTGGTTCGATCAATCCGCTATCATTGGATAGACATAAAATCCTAAAAAAAATTGTATCAAGTTGCAGCGTGAATACCCATCGTTAAATGGCATAAGTTATAATTTTAATAAGAAATTTTTGTAATCGTACTTGTATGGTCGAACCCAAAGTGGAATTTTTTCATCCAGCCAAATTTTCTGTAACATCGAAAGTAATTGGGAAGCGAGCAGTTCTTGTCTTAAATCATCCCCACATTTTACGATAACGGCAAGAAGCCTCCAAGAAGCTAAATGACCGTACGGACTGGATGCTCTAATACGTTTCTGCTTTAATTCCCATGGCTCTTTGAGGACGGCTGCTGATGGATCCTCAGGATCATGATTAAATGTTGCGCTAGGTGTAGCAGTCATTTCACTCAGACGTCGTTTTATGTCACCAGGTACAAAAACTGGTTCTCGACTATCGGATGATTCTTGACTTAATTGCGATATCGTATCTCTATCTCTGGGCTTACGTAGTTGTAAATACTGTTTGGATAAAAAAAAAAAAAAAAAGAAAAACAAAAAACAAAGGTCGAGTGTAATGAAGAAGAAAAGATGGGAAAACACATATACAACTAATATATTACCTGTTGTGTGATCTCATCGTCCTCTTGACTCCAACAATCGTTTGGGTCGTCATCGGGAAAATTAAATGCTATTTCTGTATTCTTAACGGAATACGGAGAGATATTTTTAACAGGTGTCTGTCTAAGTGCAGTCGTTACGTTTTGCTGCATTTCGGCGGAAACCATATTGGACGATGACGTCACATTGGACTGTTCACCACCAGTTAGATTTTCTTCGGACTTCGTATGCCTCAATGAACTTCCCATAATTTTGGTCGGAACAGGCGACGTATATAAATCTTCTACTTCCAATACTTCGACATAAATAATATATGGTGCCTAAAATCGTAAGATTTACGAATATAATTATATGAAAGAAATATTCATGGATGTATAAGAATGAAAAATATCAACCTTATCTTTACTATTAAGCACGGCAGCATACTGCGGAGGGACTCTTACAATATGATGCGGTACTGTACTGTGCAAAGGCAACCATACCCTTGCAGGAAGATTTAAATTAAGTGTGTTAAGTTCTGCTACCAACTGTACAGTCTTACTTTCCTTTGTTGGAATAGTCCCAAGTAATTTACCAATAGATATCAATGCTTGAATAAATTCAAGTTCTGGAGCAAGACGGGGTGCCTATTATGATGAAACAAAACAAAAATAATCATCATCATCATCATCATCATCATCATCATCATCATCATCATCATCATCATTATGTATTATTAATATTATATGAGCCCTTTATAAATAACAATTTACTTACATTACAGAAGCAATCGGTTTTTTGACCTCTTAAATCATTTACCACACCTTGGCAGGAATAAAAACAGGTACAACCATTGTCAAATGCTCGACCAGAGCTCAGGTCCCCAAGGCTTACTTTATTTATTGTACCTTTACGAACAAATGTATAGATGAATTTTCATTCCATCTTTTTTTTCTTTTTTTATTTTTTTTTGGGAATACAAAATTGATTTAAATTTTATATATATACCGGAATGACTACGGCGTAAAGTTTGGAACAATCCGGTAGCATCCGATTGAGATCTTTGGTGAGTTTTCTTATTAGGTGACATAACGTTCTGTGTTAAAGGTAATGGCGGCGAAGCAGGAACTTGCAACGCGGAAGAACGTTGCTTTCGTGTCAGATTTCCTTTCGGCCTGAATTCATATTTTCGAAATGTGTACTATAATACATTCCAATGACACATAGGCATTTTACAATGAAATTCTTACCTAAGTTCATCCGACAAAATGAGATTTTTTAATTTGGTCCCATGAGACTTCTTTTTGGATGGCAAATGAGCATCAGAGCTGTACGCGTCTAATAGCCAAGCACATTTTAACGAGAAATCGGCCGATTGTCTACATCTGTATAAAAGTATAATAATAACGTTATTAATGCAATAGGAATAGCGATACGTTAAAGGTATACATTTATAAGAAATATATTTTTACCTATGGACAAGATATGGATAAAGAACTTCAGTAACATCGTGAAGTTGTATATACATTAAGACCAATTGTGGCAAATAGAAATCGACTTCGTTATCAGGAAAACTGAACATCTTGTTACCTAAAAATATACTAAATATGTGTGAATTCGCTGTTTCTATGCAATAATCCATAATGCAAGATTTATCTAAAAGTACGTAAATTCGTATCAATTTTCTCATAAAAATGAAAAAAAAAAAAAAAAAAAAAAAAAGTTAGCATTTAATATCGTTCAGAAAGTATCAATTAATAATAAATTTGTATGAAAGAACTTACCTAGATAACTCTGAACACCTGGCTCTTTGGAATTGAAAAGATAGGATATGGCCATGGACATATCAAATATTTGACTCTCGAATAACCTGAGTAAACATCCCTCCGATGGCTTTGGCTGAACTGTCTCTTGTCTTTGAACCTCTGGCTGTTTTTTTACAGTTTCTTTGTCGGGTTGCGCAGAGGTGCCACAACACAAAGTCATCGCAGCGCCAGCCAATTCTCCTTGTACCATGGCCACTTCGGAGGAAGAGTTCTGATACTCCATAGCTTTCTCGGATATGCTATTACAAGGTTCCTCGCGTGGGTATTCATGATTTTGAAGTTCTTTGGGGCAAAGGACTATACCAGAATGTTCCTCGGTTTCATGATTAGTTTTATCGAGATTCTTTAGTTTACAGAGTTCACGATCACCATTCTTTTCGGGCAAAGACTCACTACTACGTAACACTAATTCCACAGGGGACACTGATACGGACACCCCACTGTTGTCTTCTCCGTCAACGGCATCAATGCCATCCATATCTCCTGTTTGTGACAAAGTAGAATCGAGACTTTCTCTACTATGCAAATGATCAACACTCGACTCTCTGGTAGCTGTGTTGGCAGCGTCACTGGAACCGCTGTCTGAACCACAGAGTATACCAGAGTCGTCGGATCCAAGACTAGCGAGGTCCTCGCGTTCTCGACTACGTCCCTTGCAGGTTGGCACCACCGTTGTCTTAATTACGGGCGTAGGATTCGTCTCGCATTCTGGACTCGGAGTAACGTCGACCTCAGGGATTCGTTGTAAAGCCGAATCCAGGCTTCTGTTTCTATGATGCAGCGTTAACGTTGTCGCGGCCGCTTGGGGCACCGGTGGAAGTAAGATACCCATTGACCTATAATCATTATTATTAATTAATATCTCCAAAGTTTCTCCCATTTGTCTTAATAATTTCATGATCCAATTATCCGATCCCGCAATTATATCTTTATAGCTATTTTAAGAAGTTAGCGTAGAGGAAACCCGTCCATACCTGAAGTCCAAGCTATGATTTCGTTGATGAGTCGTCAGCCTATTGCGAGCGCTGATCGATGGATTTGGCCGGCCATGAACGAGAGGAACATTACAGTTAGCTAATTTGTGCCTTTTTATATGTGCCACGCTTTCCTGGCGCGTCGATCCACCAGTAGGCACTGTTACGGCTACGACTTCGCTCATATTAAACTTAAACGACGAGCACCGGCTCAGCCAACAGTCATCTGCTGTTCATGTTGACAGCTCACCTGTAAACAAAAGAAAAAGAAAAAAGAAAAAATGAGAAAAATAAGAGGAAAGACAAAAATAAGAAATGCGAGGACATTATTATTTGGCATTAATTATCGTTTTATCGGTCGAAAATCGGAATTTAAGCGAAAATTAATCTCAACAGATTGAGAAACGTGTTGAAGAGAAACATTCGTTAGTTTACGTAACACGTTTCTAATGTATATACATAACCCGAAAGAAGACGGGATGCTTGGCAAAGCTTTGCTCGCTGCCAATGTTGACAGTGAATGCCTAAACAACTTGCATACGTATCTACGCACACATACATACATACATACATACATACATAGATAGATGCGTACATACATACACACGCATAAACAACATGTGTGTATTTCTCAAGAAGCATGCAATTTGAGGATAAAGTACAGACGCTTTTCGACGTACGACGAAAATTTTCCGAGAAAAGACGATTCCTCGTGAAAAAAAAAAATAAAAGAAAAAAAACACGAGTTCTGTTGAAGCGAGACGAACGTTGGAGGCACGCTTCGTCGTTCCTAGAGCACAATTTTAATTAAACTCGAACGAGAACGAGTCTTGTAAACGTCGCAAACGAAACGTATTTTATGTCGACTTTTAAAGAGCAACAGAAATTACTCGTTCGTCAAATGAAAATCTTTGTCATGAAGTCGGGTGTAATCCTAATTTCTTCTTCTTCTTTTATTTTTTCTTTTTTTTTTTTTTTTTTTTTTTCTTTTCTTTCCATCCTCGATATATCCCCGAATTAACGTTAACCTTATAGTAACGTAAAAACAAAGTAACGAATAATCGCATTATTCGTTTTAAAATTCCCATGGAGATTGATTTGTCATGAACATTGTGAAATCCTCGTGCTCTTAAATAGAGAGAAACAAAACCTAAGCGCAATTACATTAACTTTGGAATACAATCGCCGTAGTCGTAGTAGCTTTGTTTGAAAATGGCGCGCCAGATAAATTTATAGTCGGGAATATGAGCGAGACAAAATGTGTTTGCGCTCGCGCGCGCGTGTGCGTGTGCGTGTGCGTGTGTTCGAGGAGGAACAACATTGCGTAGAAAAAAGATCGCGAGAGATAAATCGTATAACCTAGAAACCGTTCGATTGAGAAACACAAAGATCCCTGTAAATAGGTTTTATGAATGTTTATGAATGTTTATGAATGAAGAACGATGGAATATGATGGAACATAAAAAGATCTAAATTAATATATCATCACTGACAAGCGACGAGATATAAGATATTAATAGGCGGAAAAGAAACGCTTTGTCATCGGTCGACTATCGAGGAAGTTTCGAAAATGCGATTGTGTGTAGAATCGTTATCGTTACTGAAAAAAAATCTACAATTTCGTAAAACATTATAATAATAATAATAATAATAATGATGATGATGACGATGATGATGACGATGATGATGATAAAAAAATAAAATAAAATAAAAAAACCCAGAAGAAAACGAAATAAGATGAAGAGAAAATGAATATTATATTATCGTAATGAAAGAGACACGTAATCGTTCCAAACATTTCAACACAAGTCAAGAACTATTTCCGGTAGGTAAGTGAAACGTCGATTCTGTGTTAGTTAAAGGTTAGATCCAATCAACGTTTCATTCTATTTTACTATCTCCTCGAGGCTCAATCATACAATTAACACCTATTCCTACGACCGAAGGAATGATCTATGATTTAAATCATTCCTTCGATGTCTTTCATGAAATAAGTTTTAGCTCATATACGTTCATGCACGCTACCAATAATACTTTTGAAATTATTTCTCTCTCTCTCTCGCTCTTTTTAGATTTCGATATTAATTAATCGTAAAAAAAAATGCAAAAAAAAAATACAAAAAAAAAAAATTAGATAAAATTCTTCGAACGAGCGACGCCCACGATCATTCTAAAACGATTAGATTTGTTATGCACTCTAGAGAATTTGCTTCTGTCAAGGTCAATTGAATATACAGATGTCTTCTTTGATCGATACGATGAAAACAAACCTTCCCCCACTCCCGCAGTCCTTTAAACGAGCTAATGAACTTTTTTTTTTTCTCTCTCTCTCTCTCTCTCTCTCGATAAGACTAATTTTCTGAAGTGTATGATTTATCCACTTACGCTTGGTACTTGGCAAACTTCCAGAACTTGGAATCTTTAATCAAATTAAATATGTTAACACGCGTGTTAACACAATCGATCGTCATTCAACGTAAGGATTTTCAAGAATTTATGAATAACGATTGTCTTCGAATATTCCCCTTGATGATATTCATCGAATGACGAATAAACGAAGTTAGAACGTAAATCTTTGTACGTAACACGAAAGAAGTTGATAACAAAATCACGGTAAGAAAGATTTTTATTTCTACGTAATAATGATTTTATGATCTAACGTCTAATCTTTATGGCCGAATAATACTATTCTTGAAATCTAGTATTCCAGAACAAATATAAATGTTACCGAATACGATGCATATATCAAACGTATTCGGTTATCATCCAAGCGGATCTCTCAATCTCTCCTGGGTTCTTTCTTTCTTTCTTTTTTTTTTTTTTTTTCATCATACTATTATTTCATATTCATTCAATTGCGTAATATCTTCTTTACTTTGTGAAAAGTCGATTTATAACCTAAAAAAAAGAGAAAGAGAGAGAGAGAGAGAGAGAGAGAAATGAATGAATAAAAAATAAATTAAAATAAAAAAGAAAAGTAATCCTTTTCTTTAACCTCATTCTCGTAAACTTCTTAACCTCATCATCCATTCTGATGCAGTAAATTTAAAAAAAGAGAAAACATCGTCGTACTCCTTCATATTGGACAAAGGAGTTCATTTCTTGAGACCGTCTTAAGAAACGCGTTTCATAGAGTTCCTTACAAAACTACCAGACTCTTCCGTGAAACGCAAAAGAGCGTCGAGTTTCACGAAAACGATGTGTTAAACTCGAATGTTCGCGTCCAGCCGAGCATGTGCTTTCACCGGTTTCACTTCGCTTACAATTCCCTTCTTCCTTCTCCCTTTCGCTGGACTTCTTTTTAGTGGAATACATACTCGATAACAAAAACAAAAAAAGAAATTTCAAAGATAGGAAAAAGAAACGAAAAACCAACCGATTATCGTCGTTCCTCGTGAGTGCGTAAACATTGATTTTAAATAATTTAGAATTATTAAATAACAATCACAGCGAACCGTTCGTTTGTCAAAGTGATTAATTTCGCGTAATGAAAAGTAAAAGAAATTTATCAATTTATATTTATCGTTTAATATACTTCTTATAAAATGTACGTTCAAACGTATATTAAATAATTTATTATTATATATGTAGCTTTTATGTTACATTTGTAACATAAAAATTGTTATTAATTTTAATTATATTATATATATATATATTTATTTTATATTTTAATGTATATATATATATAGATATATAAAAATTAAGCAGTAAATTATTTATTAAGCAAACATCATGCAAAGTTTTGTTTTTTGATAGCAAAGGAAAAAAAAACAAGAAAAGAAAAATCAATCAACCATCGTTCCTCGTGTGAAACTGCTTTGTAAAAAAAGAAATGGAAAGAAAGAAAGAAAGAAAGAAAAATAAGCAATCATGTTCCTCGAATAAATTATTAGTTAACAAGATAGAAAAAGTTGATCTCGATCTCGCGATATCTCGGATAAAGAGCAAAAGAAACAAAGCGTGAGAGACTGCAAAGAACCTCGGCGATTTCTCACGGAATATCGTCCTTTCCGGCGGAAGAGGGCAGGAACGATGAAGAGAGAGAAAGAGAGAGAGAGAGAGAGAGAGAGAGAGAGAGAGATAGAGGGGAAAGAAAAAAAAAAAACAAGAGCGAGAAATCAGTCTGGAGGACACGGCCAGCGCAATTCTCATTTCGTGTTCCTTGATTGACAAAAGTTCGATCCCGACGAATTAACGTCAATCATGATTGTGGTACGTGATTGGTACAGGGAGAGAAAGAGAGTGAGTGAGTGAAAGAGAGAGAGAGAGAGAGAGAGAGAGAGAGAGAGAAAAGAGAGGAAAAAATAAGCATCGTGTGCGTCGCTTCATGCATGCGCACTTTGATCTTTACCGCGTATTTTGATCCAAATGAATGTCACTCGCGTGAATTTCTGTTTTGCCTATATTATCAACGTTTATCATTGCAATACCAATCTTTGAATGATATTTAAAATAAGACCGAATCGATAAGAGGAATGGTAGTAGTAGTTAAAAAGATGTTCTCGTATTCGCGATAAGAAAATATAATTCATGTATATATTAAAGCATGAAAAATAATATACTTTTACGGGATGCGATTAACTTTTAGAATGATAATAATAATACTTCTTTGGATCGTATTTAGTCACATTATTATTACATACATATGTATCTAGAAGGATAACGAGAAGAAACGAGCTATTATCTATTATAAATGTTAAGTCATAACGAGATGAATCGATGGACATTTTGCAAATAAAAAAAAAATAATGATCATGTAAAGCATTTACACACAAACACACACACACACACACACACACACACACACACACACACACACACACCGCGTATGTATGTATATATGTATGTATTGATATAGTCAAGTTTAGATTAACAGATATCGATAAGCTATACCCCGAAATTACAGGGAACACATTCCTGACTAAACATGTAAACCCTATGAGTATGTTATGTCCGATTGACTCGACCGAACCACACGACCGACCATAATCACGAAGTCCATTCAAGTCAGAAGGACGCATAATTCAATCCTATATACGTATATGTATGAATAAACCCCGTGATAATACGGTAGAACACACTTGTACAAACCACCAACGATTCTTGAAATTAGGACGTGAACGTGCAAACGTTTAAAGTTTACGCCCCCCACCTAAACCACCTTTCAAACTGGTAAATCTCTTAGCCCGCGCAATTTTACGAGTCGACATAATTTATCGAACGAAGCGAGTACGATCGCGTTAATCCGATATAAAAACTTCGCAATCTAGGGGAGGTGGGGTGGGGTGGGGTGGGGGGAATGCATCGAAGGAACGCGCTCTCTTTCGATATCGTTTTTTTAACGACCAAGGACGTTTGTTTTGAAACGTAAGCACGAAAGAATGGGGTATTCATCTTTGACAATCAGAGAGAGAAATTTGTACTTATTCCCTTTCTAACTAACCTCCCTCTATTTTTCTATAGATTCGTAAAACGATCGAATACATCATTGAATAGAAATTATACAATATGAAAGTTTCCGAACGAACGAACGTACGTACGTACGTACGTACGTACGAACGAACAAAGGTCCTGTGAGAGAGAGTTTGATCTTTCCGAAAGAAAGGACCGCGCGAAACGATTGAAATACGAGAGATTAAATCAAAACGAAAAGGTTGATACGTTTTCGACGCATCACGTCGCAGAGAGACGCGGCGAACGTACGAACGTACGTACGAAGGAACTTACGAACGAACGTACGAAGGAACGTACGAACGAACGAACGTTCGCTTGAGAAAAGTGGAGGCAGTCGAGGACAGCCGAGCGAGATCGAGCGCCGCTTCGGCCGGTTCCTCTCACTCCGTCTCTCTCTCTCTCTTTCTCTCTCTCTCTCTATCTCTCTCTATCTCTCTCGTGCATACGCTCTCACATCTATCTATCTCTCTAGCGAAGCTCATTCCGTCTCTTTCTTGCACAGCTTTTTCGCCGGCAACGACGTTCACGCGTGACTGACTTACTCTCTCTCTCTCTTTCTCTCTCTCTCTCTCTCTCTCTCTCTCTCTCTCTCTCTCTCTCTCTCTCTCTCTCTCTCGCTCGCTCGCACGGTGCCGTTTCTGGGGTGTGCCAGGGAGTAAAAGCAGCGCGGTGAGAGAACGAAGGGCCGCCTTCACCGGCGTCTTAAGGGCTCGTGATTCTCCATAAAACCCTTCCTTCCTTCCTTCTTTCCCTTCCCTTTCCTATTCCTATTCCTGCGAGAACTCTCTCTCTCTTTCTCTCTCCCCCCTAACCCTTCCCCGATCGACTCTTCTGATTTCACGGAATTCGTCTGTCGGCTACAACGTACATCCCTTTCGTATACCTTTTTTCTTCTTTTCTAAACCTTTCAAGCGTAAAAAATGAAGTCCGATCTTAATCCTTTCCGACTTATGCCTTTCCAACATTGCAATTTGAAATATACATTCCCTCTTCTTTCTCTCCCCGTATCGGTTAATAAATCTGATATATGTCGACGTTGAGAACCGATTGGTCAAAGTGAGTTATAATCAATCAATCTCCTCCCGGTATGTGTTTGATCGTTCGTTCGGTCAATTTAATAAATGATAGAATATGAATTATGCAAGAAAAACAAGTGATAAAATAGTTTTACTATATATCGTTGTAACGTTTATACAATCACGGAGAAGAATCGATAAAGAATATAACGTATGTAAGCTTGGGATTCCGATTGAGGAAAACATTTTAATAAAGGATAATAATTGACGATTCGTTTACGTGACACTTTTCGATAGTATTATACGTCGAATTGAATTTTTCCGCGTCTGATAAAATTTGCTTTCCGTATTTGTAAAGATATTATCAAAAAAAAAAAAAAAAAAAAAAAAAAAAAAAGAGAGAGGAAGAAGAAGAAGAAGAAGAAGAAGAAAAAGGGAAGTTGCATTTCGAAACGAAAACATTCCGGCACATCATTTCTCTCTCAATTTCTTTCGGAGCTTGTTTACGATTAGAAAGCGATGGAAACGCTCTTGTTCGTACCAAATGAATTTCTTTTTCTTTTTGTTTTTTTTTTCTCTTTTTCTTTTTTTTCTACAAGTTTCATACGACAGAATCGTTACGATTTTCTCGACAATGTGATAATCAGTGAAATTATCTTTGCGTTATCTAATTGAAAATATTGACATGACTCATCCATCGATTTATTTCCGTTAAGTCGAACGATTTAAAACCAATGAGCCGCTTACGAAGGAGTCCTAAATGAATCGTGATTGAAAAAATAAATAAAAGAAAAGAAGAAAAAAAAAATAATAATAAAAAGAACGAGACAAGAAAAGGAAGAGAAAAGAAAATATCGAAACTGAATCGTTATAAGCTTCGGCTCGATATATAAATCGACATTAATCCCGGATGCAGACGGTGCGCGCTTTTACCGCATGCAGGATCTTAAGAGATATACACACATCCCCCCTATGAGATTTTTTCAACCCTTTACAAGTTTACGTCAAAGCTGACGTCATATAGATCCATGTGCGATGGCATTGAAAGACGAACTATACTAAAACGGAAATATGTTGCGTTATGCACGCACATTAGAGGAAAAAAAACACTTTTAATAGGATCTATACTTTTTATCCGAGGAAATAAGAAAAAGAGAGAGAGAGAGAAACGATACAAAACAAAAACTGAAGTTATTCTCACGTGACTAACTTCTCCCCATTTAATCCTTCCTCGTTCGCATTTTCGCTGGTCATTTTAACTACCTGGCAAGAAGCCAAGGGAAGCCAAGGGAGCCAAACCAACATACGTTTTGTTTTTTTCTTCCCCCTGTCTTTCTTGTTTTTTTTTTTTTTCTTTCCTTTTTCTCTTCTAATTTCGTAACACACACAATGTATAACAAATAACGTTCTATTAACGATCGAATGAAATTCGACAATAAGGATTTATTGCGATCGTTAATCTATACTTCCTCATTGTTAAAGATGTTTCAATAACGAAAAAAAAAAAAGAAAAAAATAACACTCGTCGAATTTCACGAGTTTCGAAATATAACGCGGCTAAACCTTTCGTATCCTCATATATCGCGTTCAAATCGATTCGAGAAAGTCGACGATGGCAGCCAAAACCAAGGACTACATATGTATAACGCGCATACACTATATGTATTACACATCCTGGTTTCTCTCGCTTTGCATTTAAAACTTGTAAGAGAAAAAGAGAAGGAGATGAAGGAACGACTTCGATATGAATAGGAATTTCTTTCTTTTATCGGCTTACCCATCCTGCGTACTACTCTCAATATACTTTTAAAAGCAAAAGTACGTCTGTTTTCAAAGTCAGGCCATTTCTCTTTCCCCCACTTCTTTCCACCCTACCATTAAAAATAGCAGAAGTAGGAAGGGCCTGTTACTATACTTTGACACATCACACACACACACACACAAACACACACACGACTGTCTACCCATCTCTTTTCTACTATTCGTATATCTCTCGACACGAAACAACACCGTACACGTTATCGCTAACTTCAAATTGCACGAACACCGGAGTATCATCGACCGTCCTACGAGCTACCTGTCTGTTAAACGAATCCCATACGAAGACAAAATATTTTTACGTATTCGTTTCTCTTGTTTCTCCGATTAAAAGAGAATCATTGTTCTATACTTTTTCACATTAATAATAATAATATTAATAATTAATAATAATAATTATTAATATATAATAATAATATTATTATTATTATTATTAATATTAGTATTAGTATTATATTTCTTACAAACGAGTCAGTGCGTATCAATTCGTCGAAATAACATTAGCGTATACATAACGAAGTTCTCGATCGAGTATATATACGAGTGATACGTGCTCCCGTGTATATATCGGTTGTGTGTGTTTGTGTTTGTGTTGTACGCGCGTGTAAATCGACACAACGAATACCCAGCTTTCACACATCGCAGAGAACGAGGATTCTTCGAATTATTCGTGAAACCTCTTTGCTCTCCTGTCTTTTGTTTCTTCTTTTTATGCTACTCACAGTATATATATATACATATTTAAAAAAAAAAAAAAAAAGCAAGGATAACGCCTTTCACTACCCATCATCTTTCATTCTATCTCTTTCACTAAATAACATACAGCAAGCTCGCACGCCGCGCGGCTAACATTACATATGTGTCACACGGGAGAGGGGGAGGGGAATGGGGGGGGGAAGACAAACGTCGATGATCATCACGATGGGGTGCGACACAATATAACGATGACGATGATGTGGCGACGACGTTGAAGAACTCACCTCACTTACGAGAATCCGAAATTTTGTGTTACAATCGGACCGACGGCATAACCAATCTTCGAGCACTATTTCTTGTATAACTATTCTCTTTCCTTTCTTTTTGTTTTTTTTTTTTTTTTGTTTTACTCAAAACTTCCACGACGATGTCCGCCTGTCCTCTGTCTGTCTGTCTGTCTCTCTTTATATAGGGACGGTAAAGTATAATCCGAGTATATATTAGTTGGATACTTAATGAAGAATAGTAGGTAGTATTGCTTGTAGTAACGATGTTGCCAGTGAGAGAGAGATAGAGATATACATATATAAATATATATATATATATATCCTTTCCCAATGGCAAAGAGAGAGAGAGAGAGAGAGAGAGCTCCAGAGTACTGTCACGCACCGAGAGCGTAGGAGAGGCCGCTTTCAAGCGATTTCGCGCGACGCCCGGCTACGCCCAACAACGACGACAACGGTGGTGACTTCTTCCAACACTGATCCTCGTTTCTTCTTCATAGCCTCACACCACGTACATTTCGAACGCACGAACCACTCACGACTTTTCCCGAGTTCTTTCTCTTTCTCTCTATCTACCTCTATCTCTTTCTTTTTACCAATATATGTATGCGTACATATATATATATATAACATACATATATGACGTATATATGTGTGTGTGTGTATATATATATATATATATTGTGTGTATATATATATATATATAATATGTACATACGATTTTCCCTCTTTCTTTTCTTCTTTTCTATCTTTTTATTCTTCCTCTTGGAGAAACTTTCGAGGCTTCTCTTTAAAAACGTTATCTCACAAGTAGAATTCACGAGTTCGTGATGTATTATGCGTTCTACGCGAGGAACGTTGTGTAGTTGTGTGACCACCAAGCAAAAGAGAGAGAGAGAGACGCGAGAAAGGCGACGCGAGAGACGACCTCGCCAGGCTCGACTGCTCGCGCCGCACGATGCACCGACTGGCACGGCGCCACTGCTGCCAACCGAACGGTCGCCTTCTTACGGCCCGAACAATACCGAATGCCAGGGCTGTACAGGTTTGTTCGGGTGCCCCCGCTCACTCGTTTCTTCTATTCCCCGCTTTTTATACCACATACGGGAATTTGCATTACGATTATTTCTTCTCGAATCTTCGATATTATTCGAAACTGATATACCGAAGTATTATTTATGATCTTTATTGAATGTTATTATTTGATTCGAAAACGTATCCTCTATTCATTTCGAGATTTATATAATCGAATAAAACGTTATCTCTCCGAGAAGTTTCTTTCTTTATCTTTTTTTTTTTTTCTTTTTTTCAAATTTTTCGAACAAGGAAAAGAGGGAAAAGATAAAGTGTTGTTCGGACAAAAAAAAAAAAATATATAAAACAAATCAAAACATAACAATATTACGTTACTGAAAACGCGTAAATGCCTCGTGCCGATGGAAATTAACGAGATAACGGAATGCAAAACGGTAGGAGAGCGATCGTCGCATGGGACGTCGTCACATATGCGACCGTGCTGCATTTCATTCCGATCTACGGGAGAATGGGGGAAAAATCACATAGCAGAGACACGGTTAAAGGAGTATATACGCTTGGGAATACATATCGAATCGGGATAGACGTATGTGTAGGTGTAACAACGCTACGCGTGGGTGGTCCACGGCAGGGCTTCGTCCGCCCGTTTTTCGCGTGGGGCGTACGCAGTTGGGTTATACTCGTTCTATCTTTCGTTTCTCTTTCTCTCGCATTATTTCTCTCTGTTAGCCTTAAGTTGGCAACGATTCTCGTTGGGTGTTTGTACGGGAAAGGTCGCGCTGCTCGGCGAGTGCAGCTGTACCGAACACGAACCGAAAAGCTTCGTGACTGACTACCTTATGCCGCGTTTACACTCCACTCACATTCCCCGCTAACTCTGATCATCGAAAGTTATAGTTTCGGAAAAAGGCGCCAGAAGAACAATGAGAGAGAGAGAGAGAGAGAGAGAGAGAGAGAGAGAGAGAGAGAGAGAGAGAGAGAGAGGAAAGACAACACGATGGCTGGCAAACAAACTCTCTCGATTATTTTACGATTCTTTTTCTTTTTTTTTTCGTATATCCTTTCCTCTTGAAAACTATCGACAAATATCTTTCGTATTGACAGTTTATGTTACGTTACTTAAGCTTAATCTCGATTCAATTTTATCAATAATCTCGAAGGAATGTTTTCCTTTCAGATTTCGATCTTTCTTAGCTGGATCTAATCGTCGCGCGTATAATAAAGAAATCGATCTATTTTCATCGCACGATCTAAACGTACTTACGTACCTTCGGTATTGTTTTCAAACTTCTTTTCCAAAAAAAGAAATAAAGAAGAGAAACGTCCACGAGCCTGATAAAGCTTTTGTCGTCGACGAAAAGCAGGTATAGAGTCCTTTGTTTCGGAACTGTATGCCTTCTTGGTAAGCTCTTATTATTTTACAGCATAACCGCATTTCTCTCCGAGTTTGACTTTATTTTTCCAAACCGTTAGAATTATTATCGATATATAATATATAATACATATAATTATTATCGAATTTATATATATATACATATGTATGTAAATTTATTTTGATGAAATCAAATAGAATGTCGTTAATGTTCACACAATGAAAATGTTCTTACGATAACTCTCGATTTCTATTTTCAAATACGCACTTTAATTTAATAAGAACGAGCACGATTTACGCTTAAGCTATTCGACAAAATGCGATATAGCAGAATTTTGCAATACCGCGTACGTTAACGTAGGTATACGCCAAACAGCTGTTCGCTCACGGCACGTTGCGATAATTAACTAGAAAGTACGCGATACCTACGTATACGTACGCACACACATACATATTTGTATAAAACACGGAATCATGCAGGTGTCAACTCATCACATATGTATGTCGCAACGAAATTGGTTCCCGCCGATTTTATGATCACCAGTTTCCTTTTAAGTCGTACAACGATTATCGTCAATCTTCCCCCAACCCCCCCTCCCCCTCCCATTAAAAAAAGAGGTTTGATTTTACGCATATTTTTCTCGTTTCATGCAAACGACAATAAATGCATGAGCGTTTAATAAACAAATTTCATTTGTTATTATTCCTCATTCGTTGTAGAAAATAACAAAAATAGATCGATAAAATAATGCGTACAAAAATTTATCTCGATTAATATTTAAGATTTTTTTCTTAACGAGATTGAAATGAAAGGATTCTCGTCGTCTTAATTTAACTCTCACGTACGAAACTAATCGAATTTGCGATCGAACGTGCAATGGGTTATTGTTTCGACCTATTTATAAGTTCATGCGCGTAGTAAAAATAAAAAAGGGTTACGACGTCGATTGCAGATACGTATAGCGAGTAATAATAATTCTTACTAATACTTGTCGTTGCGGTAATTGTCAATAGATAAGAGAGGCAACAAAGCATACTTACATAGCTTCGTACTCGTATCTGCTTTATGGCTCGTTAACTTGCCATTACGCAATTTTGTCTGTAGACGTTAGTTTAGTTTAGGGAATAATAACGCTAAATATGCATGATGCATAAAAAAAAAAAGAGAGAGAGATGCGGACGTCGAATTTTTTTTCGTGAAGTCGACTGCCCATGAACACCCTTTCCTATCCCTCTCATCTCTCATCTCCCTCTCCCTCTCTCTCTCTCTCTCTCTCTCTCTCTCTTTCCCGTAAAACCAGTCAGTCGTTGATGCTTCCTGTAATTTTATACGCTTTCTACCTGTCTATAAAAGCAAACTGCGCCTATGAGAATTTGCACGCTTAATGTTCGTTGACGACCCTCGGAATTTTCAAGCGGTCCCCGCTAAGAATTCTGTTATTATCGAGTCAAGAACTGACTAGTTTTGTTTTCAACGTACAAACTGTACACTGTAAACTATGATAATTTGACTCGACGAAATATTAAAATCGTAAAGAATTATTGCATTTGTCGTATATTAGTAGAGGGGATTTAATTATTATTAAATAATCGATGAGAATTAATTATTATCTGACGAATGACGAGATTTAATTATTATCTTTATCTTTAATTATTATCGATTTAGAGAATACAATTTCTCTCTCTCTCTCTCTCTCTCTCTCTCTCTCTCTCTCTCTCTCTCTCTTTCTTTCACTGTTTCTACTATTTCTTATTCGCATTAAAGTATCGACAAATTTAGACAAAATACATAATATGCGTGCTTCGATTCTTCCTATCTACTGATCTTCCTTGAAAGATCTTATTATTAGTCACTCAGAGAGCACGAAGTGCAAAAGTCGTTAAGCCAGACGTGGAAGGACGTTTCATAGCCCGTTGAATATTCACGTTGTTGTTATACCAGTCTAACATTCTCGGAATCGATAGTTTCTCGTTTTATGATTCTACGTGAAATACCTTGCACGATTTACTCCGACTAGCTAATGAACTATAATAGAACTCTTATGAGCGTACGTATTTTTTTCATAATAAAATGAAACAAAAGGAAGAACGAATAGAAAATAGAAACGAGCGATTAAATAAATGGGGAAACCAATGAAACATCGTAGTTGTAAGCGAATTATTCGATTATCGTGTTAGAAGTATCGATTGCTCAATCAATATCAGTTCTTATTACATACACTATTGAGCTGTATTCGACCAACCAAATTTAATTACAACAGAATTACATTGGCCGTGTTACTATACGCGATAGCGCCGTCGAGATGCATTAATAAGTTTGGATTAGTATCATTGAAGTGAATGATAACACCGAAACCTCAACGTACTATTGCGCTTTAGTTTATTATCGAACACTGATTATATATTGAACGGTTAAATATAGTTCAATGCTTTACGAAGAATCGGTACGTCTGGCGATATTCGATTAACCGAGAAAATAGTCATACCTCGACCTTCAACCTGCAATAACGATTCTCCTTCTCTCTCTCTCTCTCTCTCTTTCTCTTTCGCTCTCGCTCTCGCTTCGAATAATTTTACGAGAGGCTGTTAAAGTTAATTCATTGATTAGTTTATAATTTTGTTTAGGAAATAATTGAAAGATTAAAAAAAAAGGATAGTTATAATGAAATATATGTATGTGTGTGTTTGTGAGTGTTTGTATGTGTACGTATACTTATCACATCCTTTTTACATAACAAGGAGACTCGTCAAGAGTATTAGCTGAAACGCGGCCATAGTTGAGCAACGAGGAAGGCCGTTACATCGTAACGGCCACCGGTGTGTGCAGTACGGAATGTGGAATCGCGGATGAAAAAAACGTGTCACGAATCCTTGACCTCCTCTCGTATATACAAGGTGCTAGCCTAGGAGAGCACTTAAGCGATCAACCACAAGAAAGATGGCTACCTAAATACTCCTAGATTCTTCAATCCCTTTTTTTTTTCTCACGTATAATAGAGTTTCTTAGAGTAGGTACTAAACTGTTCGATGAAGTACAGTACCATTTGAAAGATCTACTGGCGTGAAAATGTTATGGAAAAGGAAAGATCGATCGATCTTACGAAACCTTGTTATCTATCTGTTACAAAAATAACGATAATTCGTATGACGTTATCGCGATCGACCTTCTAAGATCTAATATACGAAGCTGTATATTTAAATCAATAACGTTATGGTTGCTCCTTGTGTTAGCGATTTAAAAATAATAAGATAGATCGAATTGATCGGAATATTTTATCGTCAAATCAAATGTCATTTGTCCATTCAGTTCAGGATTGATCGGAATTTTATGACCGTTGCCTTTACGTAGACATTTGGCCCCATTTTTTTCTTTCTTTGTTTCATATTTTCCTCTTTTTCTTTTTTTTTTTCCTTTTTATTTCTTCGTTTCAGCGCTCGAATCGCGCCGATTCTCGCTTACAAAATAATTGTGCGCATTTAAATTCATGAATATAATAGAAATGAAAAAATGTAAGAAGAATAAATGTGATCGGTATATTACATTCAAAAGTTTTAAGAGATACTCGAATCTTGTATGAGAAGTTGCGAATAACCGGCTGAACTCTGGCATGCCAGGCTAGACGATCCTTGACCTTCTGCCGCATACCAAAGAAATTCTGAAACAACGTTGTCTCTTACGCACGAATGTAGGAGTTTCTTATTATTCTCATCGCAATGAGGACAACGACCGCCCACGAGAAATATATTCATTTGATAACATTATCATTTATAAACATAAAGGTAATAATCGATCGATTTTTCTGCGAGTGTCGTTGACTCATTATCGGAAAAATAATCGAACATCACGTGAGAGCATAAAAAAAATTTCTTCGATCGAAAAAAATTACACTTCGTCCCCGTTTTCATTAATTTAAATTTCTCTTTCGTAAAGGAGTAAGTATTAAATATTTCTTGATAGACGTAATTCAATTAAAATGCCTTTCGTTTCCATCGACATAATTTTTTTTATTTGAAAATCTTAACAATGTTAAATAACGAATAGATTTTATATCCATGTTTTATCTATTGAAATAATCTCTCCCATTGAATAATATAACGATAACGTTGAATAAAGAACAAATTTCGTGTTAGTTTTGTACAATTTTGTAAAATTTATTAAATTCAAAAATTCGTAATGTAAGAAGCCTACGTGTACTTTCGGAGATATACATTTGACACTTACGACTTATATACTTACTGATTACAACTTAAAATTTTCTGATTATGTTACAGTACAATTGCGAACGCAAGGAACCTCGTTGACAACCGATTTGGAAAATGAAGCAACGGACTTGGCGCGTTCGCCTTTCAATATAATCGATTTCCATCACTTTGAAGTCTTCTTGACTGTGCTTCTACGATAAGACTAGAAGGAAAGCATGTTCGATCGTATATTACTTGGAGGAAAAGAGAAAGAGAGAGAAGGAAAGAGCTCTTATATCTTCTACATATGCTGTTACGTACTGTGTAATGTGTATTGTGAACAACGAGGTGAAGATGTCATCTATTAGCCTGATATGTTGCAGGTTAACTTATAGAAAGATATGACCGCACCAATGCCTTATGAAATTGAATTACACGCATGGTGATTCACGTGAAAGAGGTGGGTACCTGTGCATGCAGAATGAGGACATGTTAAGGCACTATTTGTATTACATGTAACCCAGAGAACGTTTGATTGGATGCCAAGGAAAGAAGTAAGTTTCTCCAAACAATCGCAAGATTCGCTCTGATATCCTATCTTATTCCTTTTTCTTTTTTTAATTTTTAATTTTTAATAAGAAAAAAAAGACGATATTATCGTAATTAAAAAAAAAAATAAAAAATAAAAAACTTCATTGTTACACATGTTACGTTAAACTGTAATTCATTGGTACATATTTATATGTAACAATTTGGCAACACCATGCATTTAATCTCTTTGTTATCGTGAATTTATTATAAAAAAAAAAAAAAAATTATAATTATTGTTTCTCTCGTTAAGAATAAATTCTTTGTTCTTTTGAAAACATCTATACACACAAAGGTATAACAGTTCTCGTCAAATCGGATTTCTAAATAATAGACGTTTAATTAAATCGATGCGATTAAACGTGCGTGGATATCATTCGATCGTGAAAAGACACTTTCTTTACAATTTGAAAATAATATGTTTTATAAACATGTTGCATCCTGTGAACCACGCGAGCATGTAACAGCCTAACGGAAAGATGTATGGGGAATGCGTGACAAGAATCCATGGCCTATACAGACAGATCTGTTTAGCTTCCGGTGTTTATCGTATCCTAACGAGCTTCGTAGTAGTCAGCCTTACAGATAAGGACAGCTCGTGAATGATACACCTCCCTTTCCTCTCCACACTTTACCTTTTATGGACGTTTTACGATATATGTTCACAAGCGTACGCGTGCTGGGCGTCAGATGAATGAATTTCCATGTGGTACTACGTAATCGTATATACTAAGTATTCAAATGAAATAATCAAATGATTTCCTCTTTGTATAAAATTAACCACGTGGTAAGAAAAAAAAAAAAATGAAATAAATAAAAAAAAAAAAAAAAAAAAACAAGAAAACAGAATAAAAGAAAGAAAGAAAAGTAAAGATAATAATCTTTTCTTTTCTTTTCTTTTTCTTTTTTTTTTTTTTTCAATCATCACTAACGATAAGACGAACGATTCGATGTAAAATTGTGTTTGCGTTCGAGCCAATTTTACCGAATGAAATGGAATTTAATTAAACGTACACTTCGAAGCTTTTTCCTTTAAGCCTACCAATTCCGTTTCCTCTTCCTGTTATATCACTTTTTTTTCATTTTTCTGTTTTGATAATCAACGCCTATGGTGCAATAATGATACGACGACGACAACTTGTATGAAAATACGAACACACTGCAGTCCTATGCAAATGGAACTATGTTGCACATACCGAGACATCGATCGCGATCGGGTAACGGTTTACCTGCATGCAATACGAACATAGTGGAGTATCGATCAGTTCCCTTTCATAAAGTACGCATTACGTGCTTGGAAAACCGTTCGTTGTATAAACTACGAACGTATAACACGATACGATCCATTCTCAATACAATTGTAAATACAAGTAAGATGGAAATGAATCGACTTGGCTGGATGAAGCCAAATGTCTGATTTCCGCTTTGAACATGTGTATAGGAATTAAACGTGTTCGATTTTTTAATGTTTATGCCCTATGTAATCAGAGAATAAATATTTTTATAATTAGTTATATGTCTAGAATATGAAGTTAAGAAGTTACATTCTAGTTGTAAGACTTCTATAATAAATGTAATATAGATAGGATTGTTGTTATAATGAAATTACAATGAAATAAATAATCCTGTATGTATGTACGTACTATACATGCATATATTAACACAACTTTTATTACGTTGTAAAACTAGAACTACCAACGATTGTTTCAGGATATACATTAAAAAAAAAAAAAAAAAAAAAAATCAGTTGAAAGCAATCATTTTTATTGTTAAATATAAGGATTGGTAAAAAATAATAAACGTTTAATAACGAATGAGTAGGTTAATAATGAACTTTTTTAATTTTTTTAATCAATTATTTACTTAATATTTATTTAATATTTATTATTTTAATATTTATTTAATAATTTTTTTATATCAAAACCATTGTTAATATCAAACAATCTGTCGTGAGTACGAAATTTGCTCGATCAAAAAAAAAAAAAAAAAAGAAAAGAGAAAAAGAAGAAACAAAAAAGAATGATATTACATTATAATTATAAAACTCGTACGACTGTAATTGACATTACTTCAAAATCATTTCTGTTTCGTAAGAGAATAAACACACGCCATTCCGTGTTTCATCGAAGGCCCTTTTTCTCTTTTCCCTGTACCCTCTTCTCTCTGTCGATGGCAGATGCTCTGCCATAATAGTTTCTATTTTTGGTTGTTAGAAGGGTCGGTCCGTCGGTCCGTTCGAATCTACGATCATCTTGCATGGATGCAGATGTTACTTCTAGGGCAGCCCTCGAAGCCGAAGAGAAATAGCTGGAATGGGAAAAATATCAGGCCCGGGGAGACGATAGAAAAACGAAGGGTACGAGCTCACATTGCGGATAGATAAACAGTCACGTAGAAGCGTACGAAGGAGAAGAGACAAGAACGCGGCGGGAAAGAAGAATACTGGCGGAGTGGCACGACTTTTGTCGTTCGAACCTAAGCCTCTTCATTCACCCTTAAAACGGTCCTTGGATCACGAGACTTTTCCTCCTCGATGTCACTCGATTCTTTTCATAAGACGTATGTAGTTACACATACAATAAATCGCCAATTATTCGGATTTTTAAAAATCACAAATCTTGCAAAACCACGAATAATCACGATCACAAATTTGCATCATCACAAATTTTGCGAATTATTAATTAGAAATTAAAAAAAAAAAAAAAAAGAAAAAAAAAAAAAAAAATCAACCGTCAATATCGTCAGGTAACTTTCAAAAGCGATAAGTAGTTATTTATTATTATAATATATTATAAGTAATAAACTCGTGAGTTCTTAAGAATTATAATTGATAATTGCTGGCTGTTAGGCTGCATGTCGTAAAAAAAGGCCGAACTGCTTACAACGAAATCAATTTCGTTTACTTAAATCGGTAATTTCAGAAACGTAACAGTTCGTTCTTCGTTTTTAGTAATATTATATCATATCATATTATATTATATCGTATTATATTAAAATAAATTGTATTATATTATAGCACAATTTATATGATGAAGTAAATATTTGTATAAATATCAAATACAATGTATTTGCTATGTATTAATAATCAAAATGAAAATAAAAATGATTGACGTAAAAGAAATTCGATGTATTCTCCATTTAATTCTATCATTATTCTTCTTATTAAAAAAAATTAACCTTTCTATCGAAAGTTTCAAAATTTCAAATATTTCGAATTTGAAATTTTAAATAAAAAAGATTTTGCGTGCCTATTCTTCGTTCGTCATGAGATCCGTATACAAATCTCGATTTGCGGGAATAATTTTCGATTTCTGCAGAATTTGAAGTAGATATGTCAATTTTTTTGATAAAGTGAGAATAATGATAGGATAAAGAATAATTGTAGGATTTAGTGAAGGATACATCGAATTTCTCTTCATATTAAACATTTTTGTTATCGTTATATTAGTAATACGTAACGAATGCATTGTAATTGTTAATTATTCGAATGTTTATTTTAACATATATATTATACTATATTATAATACGCTATTTAATACAGTATAATACGAAATAATACAATATAATACAATATAATGCAATATAATACAATATAACAATGCTGTAAATAAAGGAAGAACGTTTATGCACCTCGAATTATCGATTTGAGTAAACGAAATTGATTTTTTAAACAGATCGTTCTTTGTTTACAACATGCAGACTAACTGTCCACATTCATATGGATGTTTATACTATAAATGATACGAGATTATACTCATTAAGAACTCATAAATTTATAATACACTTTGAAGTATTTTACAATAATAAATTACCTCGTACTGTACGTTGTTAGATTCGTCTATGAAAGGAAAATATATAGTGCCATTAAAAAAAAAAAAAAATGAATTTGATTTTGAAATTTCTCCTTTTGATCATCTACGATAAGAAAAAAGAAAAAAAAAATTGGTACTATAATATCTGCCCTCTCCCCTTCATATCGAACGAACCTGTAAAATAGTTTTGTTAAGTTCATGAGATATTCCGATTTTTCGAAATAAATGGAATATCCCGTATAGATGTATACGTACAATTTTGAACATTTAAAGTCATCGAACGAAAAAAAACCTTCTCGATGATTCGAAAATTATAACTCGATTATTCAAAATTTATAACGCTGTGCATAGTCATGCTTAACGATATCATCTTTGAAACACGCTACGTAGACAATCGCAAATACGATATATATATGGCATAGCAGTGATCCACGTAATCGCACAGCTATGCGATTCGCACGATAACGTCACGTAAAAGTCGGCCATACATATATACATATACATACATACATACATACACACACACACACATACATATATATATATATATATATATATATATATATATATATATATATTCGTATAAACTCCTCTAAGGAAGAAGATCGGCATTATTATCGACAGAATGATACGAACGATAATATATACATACATCAATACGACGTTAATTAAACGTATTAAAGAGACATGGAACTTGCAACCCTATTATATGTATGTACATGTAGAACGCATACGGTTGATTAACTCGATCATGCATTTTGAACGAGTTTAAACTCCAGAAACTTCTCGCGCTAGTTCGACTGCAATTTGAAGATTAACTCTCCGTGTTTCAACTTCGTTTTGATCAACGAGATACTATTTAAATGTCATATGGACTCCCTGACAAATGAATTAAAATGATCATTATTTATTTATTAAATTGGATTACTTCGTTATTTATTATTGAAGTTATTAATTACAATGGATTAATAGAAATTGAAAGAAATGCAATATGTTAATTGTCGTTTAAAATATGAACGTGTTGAAGATCGTACATAGGTATAGCGAATAAAAGATATGTTCGGATACTTTTGGAAGTCAAATAAATTATTTTTCTTTTTTTCGGATTAAACGAAGTGTCGCGAAAATTTTTGAGTAAGAACAGAAAGTAAGCGGATTGTAGAAAATTTCTCAAGACTGTCTTTGACGATTCACGAACACGTTTGACTTCTCTCGCGCTCTCTTTGTACTTCAATTCAGACGAATTCCAGGCCGTTGGTCGGTGCAATCGGATCGTGAGAGCTACTTCGCGAGGCCACGATACGAACGAGAGCAGTCACGGCTTTTATTTAATCAGATGTCTACACTGGAACGTAGTTTTATTGGGAGACACGACGAATGGGATTCAAATTGTTGAATTTTTCCCGCATAAACGTGTGTTTGTCTATAGTTTTTATCGCTAAAACGAAAAAAAAAATATATATATATATATATATATGTATATGTATATATAAGTATATATACATTTGACATATTGCTTGTGTGAAATTTTTGAATACACATATGTATCTCTGTTTATAAATTATCTTAAATAAAAATGTGTATGTATACAAAATATGTTTTCTAATCAGATACGAATGTATGAAATACATTCAATATGTTAAATGTATAAATATATGTTTTTGAATTATTTTATACATATACATGTATATATTAAAAAGTAATGTTTATATGTGTATGCGCGTGTGAACATACATATATATATATATTAATATTCGTTTTATTATTAAATTTTGTTGTTCTCTTATTTAAAGCAGAATTCATATCTATAAAAAAATTCGATGGAGAGGATTATATAGGATAGTCGTAAAAAAGGTAACCATGTAATATATAGCATGATGTTTAGTAATTTTCTCTATAAATCATGTGCGAATACATATCATAAACAGAGCACTTGGCTTAAAGTTACAAGCTCGGCGTGATATCGAATTTCCGGCTTAGCCATACTGCTTCACGCTAAAATACGAAATCTTTATACCGTTGCTGATTTATTTACCTATATATGGTGTGTGTATATATATATATATATATATATATATATATATATATGCGTGAGTAAGAAACACGAATAAATATTGATAAAATTATTTCTCTCGAGAAATGGATAATTGATCATTTATTCGAACCATAAATTATCCCCTCGTTAATTTCCATTCCATTTTACAAATTTATGAGGATTTCTAAGCTTCTAAAAATAAACGTGACAAACGAAATACAAAAACCTTCGGTTCGTTTTCGATATATGATTCTCACAAACTAGATACATACGTATGTGTATATGGAAATGATCGAAAAGCAAACATTTTTTCAAATCTCCGAATCCCGCAGAGAAACATGCAAACTAACTAGATTTCCTCGATAAGCCGTGACGAGGAAAGTCGGACGCTTTCGTAAAATCCTGCGGAACGAAAAATTCGATGGATCGATTCGTGAAAGTAGACCCGTTCAGCAGGAATTCATTTCTTTCTCTCTCTTTCTCTCTCTCTCTCTCTCGCTCTCTCTCTCTCTTTCTCTTTCTCTTAATGCGTTCCCGATACAAATGGAGGTACCTAACTTTTAATTAATTCAAAGGTATACAACAATATTTCTCATCGTTGAAATAAAGGGAACGAGTAAAGAGCAAAAAAAAAAAAAAAAACAAAAATAGTAAATTATCGAAAAGTCGAAACTCGTAATCGAACTATCGAAAGGATAAAATTAACAGGAATAACGCGGTTAATTCTAAAGAAAAAGGTTTGAGATTATCGATGCTTCGATGAAGCATGACGATGAGTCAAACAAACGTCCACCGTAAGACTAACGAGAAACGAAGGTCTTGATTTCTCTTCTTTCTTATTTTTTTTCTCCCCTCTTCTTCTTTCTTTCATTTATTCTTTCTTTCTTTCTTTACTTTTCTCTTTAACACAACGTAGTGGCCGTTGTCGGCAGAGAGTGCCGTCGCAAGATGATGCATGCTCTTTTCGTAGAACACTGATGCTGCGTCGAACTGTCGTTCAACGTCGACTCTAATCAACCAGGAAGTGAGACGAACGAGAAGCAACTCGAGATAGCGTGCCTCGAACGAGAACCATGGTCCTTTCTGGCATTCACGACTACTCTCATGAGTCACGTCCCACGCTTTTTCTGAATCTTGCGGAAGAGAACATACAGATAAGCGCCTCCGCGTTGAACTTTTGGCGCCGATCGTTTCTCCAAACTCCTAATGAACATATTGAAAAGTCGGAGAAGAAAGAAAAAAGAAAAAAAAAAATAAAAGAAAGACGAAGAGAATGAACATAACGATCGAGCACGATGTGGCAACGAGTTTTGTTATAGTTACGAACGGATTTAAAAAAGAAAAAAAAAAAAAAAATCACGTAATAACGGAGCTTTCATTAATTCAGCGCACCCAAATTGAGAATTTGTATGCATAAAAATAGAGATACATAAAAATATGTATTAAATGTTTCACTTTTTTATGCGAACGTATGCACTTGTTACAACGTATAAATCCGTATTATTCGTATTTATTATAAATAATCGAGGGTTGATAATATATATATATATATATATATATATAATCGAGGGTTGATATATATATATATATATATATATATATATATTAATTTAATGAAGAAATTTTCAAAATGATAATGATTAATCTCCGAATTTTTAAAGAAATCATTCAGAGAAAAGAAAAGGTGACCCTTGTTCCGTGATAAACGCTTACGTACTAATTCCGTTCTCGTCTTTGTAATCAACGTTATATATTTATTTACGACGAAAAGCACTCAACAAAGGCGACTCTTTGACGTAGAGGCGGAAGCCGCTCGACGCATCGTCTAATTAGAACGTGAAGAGTGAAACATCTAGAACGTGGAAAGTTGATTCGCATCGGTGCTTCTCACATATAACATACGTACTTACACATGTAGGTATATTTATTCTAACGTCGTTGTCAATGCTACGTAAAATAATCTGATTATACAAAACAATCCAGATTTTGTATTATCTCGAAAATCGTATTTATCATAATATTAAAGTTTCCTTATAATCGGACTGATCCAATTAATCAAAAGGATAATATTATTACTCACTCACGGTGATATCTGATTAGTTAATAAACAATGATACGACGATGTAATCTATGAGATTTTTATACGAAATAAATATCGATAAATATCGACGTACATGTACAGTACACACATATATAGATAGATATGTATAGACTATATCTATATATACAAATAAATACGTAAAATTTTATCTCACTGTGACGTTACTGCTTCTTCGATATCTCTGCGTATCGTACTTTCTAGTAAATTTGTCTGAAAATATCATTGAATTTATGTGCTTGAAATTACTTTCGTCATTTCTTAAAAAAATAAATAAATAAAAAGATTAAAAGGAAAAAAAAAAAAAAAAAAAAAGAAAACAGAAAAGAAAGAAAGGAAGAGAGCATTAAATTTATTTTGTATAATATCGTATTTAAATGACCTGTTGAAACGACACGAATAAATGAATCATATCGATTTAAAATAATAACACCGAGATTTATTGCAATGGCGGATAATGTCAAAGGAATCAGTTTTAACATCTCGAAGGCGAGACTTCGAAGCGATGTCCCCGAGAATTCACGCGTCTCTGAATCAGCACGGGACGTATTACGCGGACACAACAAAGAACTAAGAAATTTGAACTTTCGTCGGCGTCCCCTTCCATCCCATGTCTCTCTCGAGAGTCACAACGATATTTTTAAATACAGTCGCTGACGCGTTAGTTAAACGTGGAGGGATTCAAGCTTATTTCAACGATAATCGTCATTAGAATCCCAACGGACGAGTACGGCCTGTATAGCTTTTCTACAGCTTCCGCTACCTTGGCACCGATTCCAAAACGTACTACGTGGATCAAGTACTTACTTTGTTTTCTTCCCAAATCGTGCCAAGCTTCATGAGAACGAAGTATTCAGAAACGAATGCTTCGACAGAAGAATGGGTCTTGAAAAAATAAAAGGAAAAAAAATTTCTAAGATAATTATATTTTTTTTCTTTTTTCATATAATTTTTAATATTTATTTAACATTTAACGAATGGCAATCTCTTTCGCTTTAATAAATCAAATCCTCTTTTTTTTTTTAATATCGTACCTATATCAAATATTTTTGTTCTCCATGCGATATATATATGTATATATATTTCATCGGTTTTTAATTATATCAAATCGATTGTTAAAAAAAAAAAAAAGAAAATTCGATTTACCGAGTTTCAATGTGTATTCTTGAAAATACGATTTAACGTATGAATTTATCGAATATTTCCACCCCTCCCCCCCCAAAAAAAATGTTACACTAGATAGTAAATATAAAGGAGAAAACATTACATTGTCATAATTATTTTTGGTTCACAATTTAACAGAAAATTATTTTTGTTTGCACACACGTTACATTGAGCATTGAATTACGTCGAATATCGATGCGTTTTAATTTTTCGCGCGCCTAAAGGGTTAAAGATAGAGCAGTTAAAAAAAAAAGAAAACGAAAAAGTTGATTTTCAACTTAGTAAAACATCATTTTAATTGGATTGGATTTCGTTTTAATTTTGATTCGTTATCTTCCTACTCTCTCGTACTGTATCGACTATGGGCACCTGCCGCATTTACTGAGCAAGTCACGTTAAAAGCGCATCGCAGATGGATAAGCGATGGAAGTATGCGAAAGGTGGCTTTTATTAGCAACAACGATGCTTTTGCTCGTCCCGATAATCACCCATCGTTCTCGGAAGTTAACGCACCACAAGAAAATCACCCGGACGATCGGCCTAACCGTATAATCGGGCTAATTTTCTCTCTTTCTCTCTCTTTCTCTCTTTCTCTATGAATGCATGCAAGTGCTAACTATACGGACTCATAGGATTCGTCTCTCAATATGTTATCTTGATGCGATATTCAGGGGTTGAGAATGTGAGAGAAAAGGTAACAATATTTGATGAACGAGAGGTAATCGAAATTGTATCCTACCAAATCGAAATTTTTTTCATTGTAGTACCCGAAGTTCCGACATTCCCGTGAAATCTCAAATTTATCGTGAAATAAATCAATCCATCGAGATATCATTTTTCAAAAGAAAAAAAAAAAAAAAAAAAGAAATTATCCTGCCGTTAAATCTTACTCGTGATTCTAACGTGATAATGAAAAAACGTAATGATGTTAGACCGACGAAAGTTATTTCTTCTCTTCTGTTTCTTATTCGTTAGAAAAAAAAAAAAAAAAAAAAAAGAGGAAATATCAAAAGTCAACGTAGCAGAAGGCCGAGAGAAAATGAAGATGTTGACTTTGAAATTGTAATCCATTTCGAATAAATATAGTTATTGTTGGGTTACAGGAATCGTTGGATCAGTTAAACGGTAGAATAATAATAGAAAATGGTCATAAAAAAGTGGCGAGTGTTTCTAAAAATAGATATCTTCAATATCACTTCGTTGAAACGGTCTCTCTTGTTTGGCAACTTCCATGACGTGGTGCGTGATCCTGTGATTCTTGAAAGTGTTTAAAATTGCCGCGAACGATCGTCCGCCAGGATGAAACCAAATAGGATTTGCCAAAATTTCGCAAGAATTATGTACGTGATCTAGAGCTCCTCCAAATGTATCGATCATAATCCATACCGGCCATTTATAAACGAATAAAATGTTTAAATTAAACGTTAAACTTGATTTTCGAAAAAAAAATCTATTTTTGTATCGAAATATAAACATGTTTACAGAAAATGATAATGTAATCATTACGAGACTACGAAGGAATAATGTAACGGATCATCCATCTTATTTTATATCGTTCGTATTATTGAAAATATATCGAATTATATTGAAGAAAATAAATTAAATTTTAAGTCGTCACAAGGAAAAAAAAAAAAATCCCATATTTAACAATTTTAGTTACTTTACGAAGGAAGAATATTGTTGCCATTTTTTATCTATCGAAATAAATATTGCGAGGTCGATTCGTTCGATATGTTTAAAGTAAAACGGCAAGAACGTATTAAGGTTGCCAGTCGTACAATTATTCCCAAGAGAAGAGCCTTCTTCGGAGTGGATTCTAAACGATTTCGATCTTTTCTATGGTTTTGCACTCCGCCTGCAACATCCACATACTCTTCGTCGTCTTCGTACTAGGTCTTGTTGTTTTACGTGCCAAAGGGGGGTTTACATTAACCATGTTAGAAAATAAACGCTTCGTCGTAGGGACGACCTTATTATTTGCTATATTTTACAAGAATACATATGTATATGTTTATATATATATATATATTATATAGTACTTGCACATGTGGTATAGATCCACATGATCTCGATAAATTTAGTCCTTTTTTCGTTGGAATCCTTAATGTCCAAAGTTACAAAATATATATGGACATTGATAAAAGAAATATTTTCACGATTTCTTGAAATATTAAAACATCTTATATCGTTATACGAATGAAATAATATATAAAAAAAAAAGAGAGAGATCTTAATTTTCTAGCATAATCAAATTTACGATAAATAATGAAAATAATTAGGAATGCAAAAGTATTTCTAAAAGTAACAAAATAAAAGTTCTCTTTTCTCTCTCTCTCTCTCTCTCTCTCTCTTTCTTTCTTTCTTTTTCTTTTTTATGTAACAAGATTATGAAAGACCATTGTATATATAGAAGTCGCACGTGATGGTCTTCTTCGTAAATGAAACCGATCGTTAAGGGCATACGTGAGTTAAAAGATTTCTGAAGATCTCCTTTTTTTTTTTTTTTCTTTTTAATTCCGAGTAAACTTTTTTACGAATTTTTCGTGCCTGGTATCGTTCGACGACTTTAACGATGCTTCGAACTCGCTAATCGTTAATTCGAGATCGTGACTAACGTGCTCGAGTGAGCCATCGAGCGTCTGAGTTGTGACCTAAAAAAAAAAAATAGAGAGAGAGAGAGAGAGAGAGAGAGAGAGAGTGAGAGGGGGAGATAGTAAGATAGAAGGAGAGAAAAGAGAGACACATCGTCTTCGTTTCTACACGAACATATATACCGTTCGAGGCTTCGAAAATCAATTTACGTCTGTCGACGGCCATGTCTTTCTTTCTCTACGAGACTCTACTTCCCTCTAAATTCTTCCTATTTATACCTATATATATGTATATATAAATGTATTTATGTGCATACATACGAGTTTCCTTTTCCACAAAGAAGAGAAAAAAAAAGAATACCTACTTTTCTTTTCGTTATCTTGAATTTGCGATGTTTCTTATCGAAAAGTCAACGAGTCACGATACGCACTCATAACACAACACATACGCGCGTGTTGTAAGTACTCACGTACGTGGTAAATACGTGAGTACCAACTCGTTTGGTTTTCTCGTAGAGTATAGATCGATCTTAAAAAGTTCTATTTTGTTTTCGACGGTTATTCGACCATATCCGATGACGCTCCATTGCACAAAGAGAAACATAAATAAACGGTAACTAAATGAAACCGTTAACTCGTTTTAAAGTTGAAAGATATTTCTCACCATTTTCTCAATTTCTCGGATCATACTTTCTTTATTTTTATTTTTAATTAATTTTGTATATTAACGTTTGACAAATTAATTACTTGTTAACGATTACTTTCCATTCTTTCCGTTACTTTCCATTACTTTTACTGTTGAGAAAGAAAGAAAGAAAGAAAGAAAGAAAAGAAAAAAGAAGGAGGAAAAGATTGAATATAAAATGTATCGATATATCTATTTTTAGAACATTTGTTGTGCGATATTTATCTCCTTTAACGCATCTTAACTTTCTACTAATTAATCGATGAGATTCGCTTGCTCACCACAACTGATATTATTCGGAATGTTATTCGCTCGATGTGAGTAAACAAGAAACCGACCGAGTGACTTACAATTAGTGTATTTCGCGTGTCGTTACGTCAATTCAATCTCCAAGAACCCGTTTCTCGGCAGGTAGAAAATGCAAATCGCCGACGGTGCTTTCTTTCCATCGTGCCTCACAGGAAACAGCCTTTAAAATCATTACGAAAACGTATAGGATCGATAAAGATTAAATATATTTGGAAATAGATTAGAAAAAGGGATTTCTTCTTTCGAGCATTACATAAATATTTAATACCTAAATAAATTTATTTCATTTCGGTGAAATAAAACCGAAAGGTTTAAAGCTTCCGAGGGGGAGAAAAAGAAAAAAAAACGTCTGTAATGAATATTATTTATATGAAATCGTTATATAATATATATATATATATATATAGGTAAAATAAATAATATATGTAGGATATAATATACAGGGTGTTTCAGAAATAGATCACTAAATTTTAAGAGCATATTCAACTTACTGTAAGGATAGAAAAAATCCTATGAACATAAATCCGAAAACGCTTCCTTTTCAAGTTATTAATATTTTATATCTACATCAAACAAGATGCCTCGCATCGGCGATCCTTGCAGCATGGTCAATGTAAGGAATGCATTAAATTAAAGGTAAAACATTTTCAGTAGTTTTAATCTAAACCGTTGTAACAGTTTCATATGTTCTTAAAGTCTCTTATAAATAAAAACTGTTTACAGCTTAGAGGTAAAGCGTTTTCGAACCCATATCTATATAATTCTTTTCGCCCTTTCAATGAATAAAAAAGTGCTCTTATAGTTTGGCCATCCATTTCTGAAACACCCTCTATATACGGCTATATATATATATATATATATATATTTATTTATATTTATATATAAAATATTTCATAATATTTATATGAAAAATCTCTTCATAGGATAAAGTATTAAAATTACTATCGTTCTTTTTTTAATGTAAAATTCGATATTTCTATTTTTATAAAGATCTTAGACGTCTAATCTAGATCGTTATTAAAATAAGTTAATTACTTGTATGAAATACGCTTTACGTGTCTTACACGGTATATTTTGTACAAGTATATACTACTACCAATTAACGAGGAAACATCTGGTTGAGATACGAGGAAAAGAAGGGCGTGTCGGCAATCCTTCCATTTCGTGAGTCAAATCGCTTTTAGGGTGTGCCTTTCCTTCACCTTTCGATGCTTTCAAATATATGTAGATGTATATTACTTCTTCGTGTTTGAGAAAGCTTTCTTCCTTTTCTCCAGATTTCTAGACGCGTTTTATATATGTACATAGTAAATATACATATTGGCCATACCTATAAAACCGACGTTAGCTTTTGCTTTTCAGTGAGAACTATAAGATATCGTAAATTCTGGGTTGCGGCCTTTTTTTACCATTCCAATTTATCTTTCGACAGGATTCGTTCGAATTTTTATTCGACCAATGGTGCTGTTTGATGCGGGCTATCCGAGGTTATTCGTGCTGTCTTGCCTGATGTCACGAGCTTTGTTTAGACACGACCTTGACTGTTCCTTTCTCTTCCTCCTTTCTTCGTTTTTTCTTTCTTATTTTTTCTTTTTTTTTTTCTTATCTCGCGAAAAGACAACCAATAATTTATTGTCAAATTCGAGAATAAAGTATCCTTAGAAAGTATATAATGACGATAAATATTAATATTTATTAAGTAATTCATGTCTGAGTAATAATAATAATTAAATATAGACTGATTAAGAATATAAATATGTGCGTAATTCGTTTCATGAACAAATATCGGAGCCTGTTTAAAAAAAAAAAAAAAAAAAAAGAAAGAAATAAATAAATGAGACGTAAATTGATCGACTCAATGTAGTTGTTTCGAATGTAAACGTTAAATTCTTCTGATCATATTGAAATATTACAATAATTTTCTCAAGCCTATGTTTGTCGTTGAGTTGATTTTATAGATAATTTCTTACGACTTACGGCTATGACTCGTTTCGCGATTTTTTTTTTCTTTTTTATTAGCTAAATCAGTCCAAAAAAAAAAATACATAAAATAATGATAGTCAACAATAACTATATCGAGTTAGAGCTTGTCTCACTGGACAATTCCGTGATGTTTAACGGGCACTGACGGAAATGGGAGATAGAGAAGTAGAAGGAGGCCGTGGTGAAAGATCGCTTGGATGATTTTAAAACCGCAAACTTGTCGACGTTGTGGTCGAAAGATCATTCAAGGTATACACACAGATAGATATCTCGACGGTTTTTGCTTTCTTCGATAAATCGAAAATTCATCAACGAACTCTCGCAAATCTTTCTTTCTTTCTTTCTCTTTTTTTTTTTTTTTTTTTTGTTATAAATCGACGAAAAGAAAAAGTCAATGAGACGCATCAACTTTCTCTATAAACAAAACAAAGCATATGCACGAATGAATGTTACGAATTTTTAATCAAAAGGGTACATCGAGAAGTCGACGAGGCCGAAATATTTTCCGTTTTTCTTCTTTTCTCTCTTTTTTTTTGTTTTTTATTTCGTTTCTTCCTGAAAGTACTTTTAAAAGAACGAATTAACAAAATATATCTGCGAGATATATTAAGCGCTCGGAAATAAAATAATAATAAAAAGAAAAGAAAAATAATAATAAAACAAAGAAAAGGATCGTATGTAAGTGGAAAGATACAGGTCGTGTGAAAGTCTTTTTCTATTCCGAGCATTCGATACGTTCGAATTGCCTGCAATATACCAGCTACCGAAACTGACCGACGGTATTCGTTGTACTCGCAATAACGTAAGAGGAATTACGTCACACGCTGATTCCTTTCACTCCTTTTATATTGGACACGAAGCGAAACGGCAATTCGAACCTGTCGATCTATCGTATTACATATATCTACTTAGATAGATAACACTAAGATGATACCAGAGCGTTACAATACCTACTTAAACATGAATGAACGCGTCGTCATTTACCGTGAGATATTCGTATATTCGCATAATGAAAATAATCGAGTTATCATTTTAGATCGTACTTTTAGAAATTTCATATAATCAATTTTTACGGGGACGCTTCGTTTAGAAATTCGTATTAATTCGTAGAATTAAATGAAATAAAAATCGATCGAAAGTTTCAAGATTTATCTTTCTTTTCTCCACGTCATAAATTGATATTAGTAATAAACAAAATTTCTTCGATTTCAAGTAATAGAAATCGACAACGTATTTTTTACATTTTTGTAATTAAAAATTATTTCGTTTCATTAAATTCGCGATGCATTTATGTAGAATCATCCGTCACATTTATTCTCATAACGAAATCAATTAAAAGATCCATTTTTCTTTGGTTCTCATTCTTCCTGAAAATTTATTAAAAATCCCAGACGTTCGGTCGAACAATTTGATATCGTTAAACACGCTAGCAAGTTGTAATAAAGAAAAAAAAAAAAAGAAAAGAAAAAAAAGAAAAAGAGAACGATGAGAGAGAGAGAGAGAGAGAGAGAGAGAGCTTCCGATTTTAAATCGAGAAACTTTCTACGAAAGTTGGAAGGGTCGTCTGAGTCCTTCGTACCGCAACGTGGCCGGTTAATTACTGCGTACTACGGATCGATACGTCCCTGGAAGCAAGTCATTGCGAGTATAATACATTTCTTTTTCACCAGGCTATTTGTCCTTGAACCCAATCGTAAACGCAAACCGAACTTACACAAATGATCGAGGTCAAAGCTCTTGTTGGACCGATAAAAACAATTATATTTCAGTGATGTGTCGTCTGCGTCATTCAAATAAAACATCAATTTCGTCTGGTTGAACTGTTTACAACGTAAACAATACAATACGACGTGTAAAAATAAAACGGGAATCCTAATGAAAATTCGAATGAATTCTTTTCAATTCGTACGATTTCTCGTAAAACGTTATTATCTATATGATTAATCAAAAACGAGTTTCATTATTTTTTAAAATATTTTTCGTATTTTATTTCCCATAATTTTTATCTCCTATAACATTTATCTTTTTTTATTATTATATTATTTTGTTATTATATATATATATATATATATATATATAATTCGTTACGTTCGTTAATAATTTCCAATAGTTTGCCAATCAAGAATGCAATTAAAGAATGCATTGATTAATCGACAATGAAATATATATTTGTAATATCAATATTAAAAAATGCATAGAAATTTCGTTAACAATCCATATCATTCTGGTACATCTAATAACCGTACACAAAGGGTCAAGCGTACGCAATGTAGCGTTCTTTGATGGAAATAAATGACATTTACCTATGGTAAGATGCCATGGTAAGGGAAGATTGAACTTAGTAAAGTAAGATCGATGATGAAACGAGGATGAAATTACAATGTATATACGTGTAAAATACATATAAAAAAAAAAAAAAGAAAAGAAAAGAAAAGAACAGAAACGGAAAGAAAAGATAAAAACAAACAAACAAACAAAGGGCGTACAAAAAAAAATAACGTTTGATACTCGATATTAAAAAAATTTCGTTTAAATTCGAGCTTAGCTATGCCGTTTACGCGTTCAGACCGTAATTATTATATAAATAAAAAACAAAACGAAAATTGCGTTAAACGCGAACGCTTACATAAAGTGCATTCGGTTAATACCGAATTTAAATCATTAGCAAAGCGTTAAAACGTATTCTCCCAATAGAAAGTTCATTCAACTCAACTTTACCTCTCCGTCAAAATAATTTTACGTGGAGAATTGTACGATACCGTGCTGTATTAGTTGTTAAAAAAAAAAAAAAAGAAATAAAAATAAAAAGAAAAAGAAAAAAAGTTAAAAGAAAAAGAAACGAATAAAACACGCATGATATCCTAAGAAATATTAGCGAAACGAAACGATAACGATTTCTACAACGGTGAATACTCTCGTTGTGGCACGAGATATCGATTATTATGATTCATTACGAAACTTTTACGAGGATGTCGAGTTATAGAAATGTATCGGTATACATAGAGAGGATCAACCAATTCCTTTGATTCGATCAATGCGAATTTTGCTTAATGAAAAGTTAACTAACGTAAGTACTTTCTCCAATCGATTCTTTTACGAGTTTTCGATTTTTTTTTTTTTTTTCTTTACGAGTCTCGTTGATTTATCTATAAAAAAAGAAGAAAAAAAAAGTAAATTACAAATTAAACAGTATAAATAAAAAGCACAGCAAAGAAATATGATAACATCTAGGTTGGATTTTTATATATTAATATCCTAACGTTTTTTTACGATCTACTTATCCGGTATTTCTCTTTTTCTTTTTTTCTCAATATTTCTATACAAATCCTCCATCGTAAAACTTAATCGACAGGCATACGACGGTGTAACGATATTGGAAAACTGTCAATTCGGTGTGATATTTACCGCCACATCGTACATTGATCCCTTGAACATTCTCACGAAATGACACACGACGTATATGATAGTGTACGCGTACAAACGACGAAATTACACAATGTTTAACGATATGTATAAATCTATTTGTATTTTATCTAAATTAAAAAAAAAAAAAAAAAAAAAAAAAAGTTGAAAGCACAAGAAACTACTTCTTCGTATATCGACTTACAATGTTACTTCTGCAAAATTTTCATCATTTCTCATTTTTCAACTAATTATAAGATCCTTTTAAACGCATAAGAATAACGCGACTCAATTTTATCTGTCTCGTTAAGATGGTAAAGATTTTAATTAATGGAAAATTAAATAAGACAGTTAATTAATTAACGACGTATCGAACTAATTAGTCGAACGAGATCAAAAGATTCGATGACGCTTTAAAGCTTCGATTTGTTTGAAAAGCTTTTGAAGCTTCCTCGGGGTTTGTGTATTGACTTTTAGCGACGTGTGAATGTTAGTTGGCAGTCTCTGACATCAGAAATTGTATAACGGTGTTATCTACGATACAAAAAGAATCCTCTTATATTACATAAGGTTCAATTATCCTTTCTTTCCTAATATGTATCCGCACGCGAAAATATATGTACCAGTAATTTCTGTTGAAATGTCATTGAAGGTATTCCAAGGTTCGCGTTCGACAAACTTTTATGAATTCCTTATGATCGAAAAGATTCTTTTTCTGTCAAATTCAAAGAAATAAACATACATAAGTATTATTTGCAAGCATCTTCGATTGTGTAAGGAAAAAAAAAAAAATACGTATTATTAAAAAGATAGAAAAGGTCGAGAAAATTTATCGATTTTATCATAAACTCGACATATTATCCTCGATAAAAGATTAGTCAAGTCGAGTCACGACATTTAAACGTGTCCTAGCGATCTCGTGCGCGAACATAATTAGCTGAATATCTTAAACGCTCAACGAAAATTATTTTATGCAGTTGCGCAGTAACGTAATGACAGACTCTGAAGGCGCCCACAAAATTTCTACGTTTGCGAGGATGAAATAAAAATTGTTATTCTTTTTTGAGGACTAATATGACTTGGGAGAAAGAACGAAAGTATATTTTCTTAAGGAATATGTCGAAATATAACGATGCGGTCGTTGACGATTTTTTGAATGTCGCGCCTTTCCTTATGGCGCGAAATTCGAACGATGAAGAAATTTCGCCCGCGAATATTCTTCTCGATAAGTCTTATATCGTTCCTCGCGTAAGGTCACTATCAAGGAATTACCATTTGAAGATACTTACATAATAAAGTGCCGTGAATTAAATTCTCTAACTATCGGCATTATTGCATGCTAGCGACTAGTGGCACGCGCTACTCCGACAGAAAAATAGCTAGCTTATATATTTTTACGTACGTTTTTAAATTAGCTCAAATTTTTCCATCGTTTAATTTGCTCGTATCTTGTATTATTGTTTTATCGAAGAAGGTAAAGAAAATAGATTAAAAGGCTTAATGTTATCGCTCGTTAATGAAATTATTCAATGATTATGAGAAATTTATACGATCGATAAAAAGCAATTGTAAATTTCATCTTAAAAATATATATACATATATATATATATTTTTTTTTCTCAATTTATTTATTTTATTACCATAAGAAAGACTTATTATATTACGACGAAGACAATTTAAAACGTATATACATGTACAAAGTATATATACAATTGGATACCTTTTAACGAGACTTTCCTCCTTTCTTCTGACCTTTCTTACCCTTTCTACCGTTTCGTCGTTTCTTCCTTTCCAACAGTTTACGAGCTTTCAAAATTTGTTCCGGTCTCTTCAGCTCTGACTTTGCCTTCACCTTCTCCTTGATCTTTTGATTATGACGCGCCCAATGTGTATTGACGTTTGTTTGTACTGAAACCAAACGTTTTTTTTTTTTTTCCATCAGAACGAGCGTGTGGATACACGTACGAATACAATTTTGAATTGAAAATTATTAAAAAAGGTTTTATAATAATATATTAGCAAGAAAAGTAAAATAAAAAAGAAAGAAAAAAGAAACAAAAAGTATGACTTCGCGTAATCTCGTTATCGTATATCATTCTCAAGGCATTACGTTGTCATGTTTTTCAAGGTTTTATCATTTTACGTACCTTTGAAATCATCTACAAGAACGCAAATGTAATCAAATACTCGCTTGATCACGTGTTCTCTTGTTAGATGCAAGTTCGTACGTGTATCTTTATCTTATTATCGTCAAAACAAGGCTGTGATTTTAAGATAACGTTATTTTATAACAGTGCTCGAGAGGAAAAGTTAGGACGCAAAATAACAAGAAGTCCGTTGACAATTAAATTCAAACATAACAGATATCAAGAGGGTGTGCGATCAGATTTCGAATTTTTATTTTTTTTTATTTTTTTTTTATTTTTTTTTTTTTTTTTTATTAATCTCACGAACATCTTAAATTTCGACCGTAGCTTCTAGTTCGTATAATTAAGGCCCAAAGAATCAGACACGCCTAATTAAAGTGCGCCTTACTATGCTCGCGTATAATTAACTGTTACAGCATATCTTATCATCTGTACGAAATGTAAGTGCAAGAGTCATTAGAAGAAATGCGAATAATTGAAATAATTATGACCTCGTTCATGCTCAGTCATGCTGCAATCATTGAAAGCAATAAGACACGCTTAGAATTCATTCAAACTTCAAATACGTTTACGTGTTTATATACGGAGGACGGAATTGTAAAATATCATTTACGAAAGTGCCATCTCTATCACCGATAATTTTGCTATATTAATGATTGTACAATGAGCTTGTTAAAAATATAAAAATAAGTATTACGCCATGCATACGCGATCTCGTTATATGTACGAAATATTCTATATTAAATAAAAGTCGATAATCATTGTTGACAAAAATAGAAATTACGACGATAAAAATGTTTGACTGACTATAGTTATTTATCGTTTTAGTTGATTCCAAATTCAAATATCTTTTTTAGATAGGATATTTTAGGTATCGTGATATTCAACATGTTTTGATTATGCAATGATTACGCGTAAGTTGAAACTAAATAAATCGGTACCGAGCGTAGATAGATCAATGACCTTCTTCCTGCATTTAAACGTGCTTGAGATTGACTTGTCAACTTGTCTCGATTTATACCAGAAGTATGTACTATGGAAACTTACGCGTGGACCATACTGTGCCTTTATATAGATCATAGGATTAATGGCACTGTCTGGCAAAGTAATCTATTTACACTATATATATATATATATATATATATATATATATATATATATATATATATATATATATATATATATATATCGTACATGCAATGAATCACACAATGATTATCTTATATCTTTCTTTCTTTTAAATTGTATAATATCAAAACTTACATTTTTGCAATTGTGGCGATTCTTCTTCGCTATCTTCTTCAGCCATAGCATCAACTTTACTCTTCTCCTTCCATTGAGTGTAACGGTTTGTTTTGTATGTAGCAGGAATCCATGCTCCAGATTCGGTACGTATTTTACCAGCTTTTGGATCCTAAAAGGAAAAAAAAAGAAAAATATAAAGTAATCGAACTTAACATTACGTGTAATAAGTTAAAATTATGATTCATACGTTGTTAATGGTAATCATTTTTTTCTTTTTACGATCCCATTTCTTAAGTTGCGTTTGTAGCCGTAAAGATTCTTCATTGTCTGCTGTTAAATCCAATTGTGCCTTTTCTGCTTCTGTCAAGAAATTATTTACAGCCAATCTGCAAAACAATTCAAGAATTATACATATATATATATATACGCAATACAAAAAAATATATACTTTTATAAACATACCCATCTTCTGTATGTTTATCTGGTGCAGAATATGGAATATAAAATTCTTCATCCTTAGTGGCCAAACGTTTCTTTTTCTTAGTATTCTTATACAAATCTTCTATATTTCGTTTCTTTGGCATTATCACTTTATTAAATGCTTCACTAATTTCATTCTCACTACTTTTTGGTAATGTAGTTTTTTGTGACATATCTGCAAATGGTATATAAAGTAACAATGTAACACTTTGTAAAAGATATGTTCGCATAAAATATAAGTTTACTTTTTGCTGCTTCTTCCTTCTTTGCTTCTAATGTTTCCATTTTTTTATGAAAGTTCAAAATATTATCTTTATGAAATGCTCGTTTTTCTTTCATCACTTTGTAATCCAATGAACAGGTTTTTTTGCCAATTTCAAAAATTGTCTGTTACAAAAAAAAATATAAAAATGAGATACATTTATAATAAAAAATAATAAAAAGAATAATAGAGCCTACATTTTGTATAACATACATACTCCTTGAGGTCTATATTGTTTCATTTTAGTTAATATATCCATTGTGGCAGGATTAATATTAGAATATTCAGGTATTATACCTGCTGAATTAATATTCAATTCTTTCATTCGCTTAATGCTTTCCGATGATGCTGCTGGCCGAGATTTGATGTAACGTTCATAAGCATTGTCACAAACTTTTTCCATGTTTTTCTACAAATAAAGACATAATTAATTCGTTATTACCATCTATTTAAAAATTTCGTTTTCAAACTTACCAGATCAGTAGACGAATCATGCCAATTTATTAATTCTGCGAGTTCTTCTTCTATCATAGCTTGAGGCATTTTTCCTATTATATACTCCATGTCATTGCTTGTACCAGATAGAGGAACTATATTTAATGAACGACCAAGAAATAAATGTAAATCTAGAAGATATGGATATTCGTCAGGAGTTACTATATTATAAGCAGTTCCAGTTCTACCAGCACGTGCACAACGACCTGTGTAATAAAATCCATAATTGCAAATAAACGAACATGATCGATTGAATTAAAAACTATAAGATCCATTTAACATTATACATACCTACTCTGTGGACGAACAATTTACATTTAGCTGGGAAATTAAAATTAATAACATTATCTAAATGAGGTATATCTATACCACGAGCAGCAACATCAGTAACAATTAAAGTCTTTACTTTGCCCATTTGAAATTTAGCAGCATTTATTTTACGTGCGGATGGATCCAAATTTGAATAAATAAATGTATTTGAAATTCCTGCTTTGTCTAGTATCTGTTGATAAATTTTATGTTTATGTGTTTACTTTTCAAATATATATTTGCTTCATTTTATCATAATATAATGAAGATACAATAAATGTTATAAATTTACCTGATGAAGATATTCTACATGATGCATAGTTGCAGCAAATATTACAGTTTGCGAATCATTTGCAATGACATTCTTTAATAGAGCTAGAAGCACAGCCAATTTCTCTTCAGGACGGCAAATAATAAATGATAAACTTAATTCTTCTGGCAATTTGCTCTCAACATCTAATCGTATTAAAACAGGATCGCTTAAACCTGCTTTAGTAAACTCTACTAAAATCTTAGGTAATGTGGCAGAGAATAGTAAAGTTTGTCTTGTCTCTGGTAATCTATTAACTATTTCATGAATTTGTTCACCAAAACCCATTTCAAATAATCTGTAATTTTATATTATCTTATAATTTTATTTTATAAAATTGTTATCAACGCATTAAATATTAAAATTATCTTGTAAAACTATATTTTTCATAAGATCTCACCTGTCAGCCTCATCAAACACAACATACGTTATAGTATTTAAACGTAAATCCATTTCAACGCATATATGAAGAAATCTGCCTGGTGTGGCAACAATAATATCAGGATTTCCATGAATAATACTGAATTGATTATCCATACTATCTCCACCCAATATTACTGCAGCCTTTAATCCTGTAAATTTTCCTAACTCTTTTATAAATTTCAATGTTTGCATTGCTAATTCACGCGTAGGTGAAAGAATTAAAGCACGCGCGCCAGCTTTAGCTTGTCTTGTCTTAAGTTTTTCAAACAATGGGATTAAAAAACAAGCTGTCTTTCCACTACCTGTCCTGGCCATAGCTACAATATCTCTTCCTTCAAGAGCTAAAGGGATTGTCTATAGAAGAAATATTCATACTTAATATTATTTATCCCTTGTTTTAAATTACTTATAATGTAATATACAAATCATGTTTACCTTTCTCTGTATTGGTGTTGGAATTTTATAACCACGTTTTAATATACCTTTCAGAATAGGATAGCTAAGAGCCATTGATTGAAATCCACCTGATTTCTTGGAAGCTTTTTTCTTGATGTCCGAAATGTCTTCATCTTCGTCATTTTCATTAAGTTCTTCTGTCTCTCCAAAACCAATAACCTCTGTACCCTTCATTTGAAATATTTATTTAAGAAATGTTTAAATCAGAATAAATTAATGACACTAATGTTCAGATTTCTTTTAATCGTTAATATACAAATATACAAATAACATAACCTAACACAATAGAAATCATATCACATTAGCCACACGTGTAATAATTTGGAGTGCACATGTACGATTTTTAACAGCTATGAAGTTAAATGTCAGAGAGACAACCTTGTAAAACTTGTTTACGTACAATTACTTATACCCAAGATTAAATATTTGTTAACATTATTTCATGTAAAAATTGAACAATTATAAGTAACAAAAAAAATATAAACTTTAATATGTTATATTATTATATACAAACTTTCTAAATATCATTATTTATGTTTCGAATTATTGAATATCTATCAGGTTGGTTGACCTGAAATCTCGCGTGAACATAGCTGCATGCTACGAAAGTTTCGGCCATTTTTGTAGGATCTTTCCTTTCGTGTAAAGTCAAAATGAAGTAAGTTAGTGTTTGTATGAGAGTATCCAATAAACTTAATGCAATCTTGTTAAATTTATGCGAAGTATATAGTTGGTGATAATAAGAACAATTTTTTTATTAATATGTGCTATATCTTTCTAGGATCGGTCTTTGCGCTTATAGTGGATATAAAATATATCCCGGCCATGGTAAAACCATGGTTAAAGTTGACGGAAAGGTATGTTTGAATCTATCTTAATTTTATAAATGTTATTCATTTTCGATTAATTTGGAATACATTTTTATTATAATTAACCAATACTCACAACTCTATAAAAAATTTATTTATTATTTTTCAACATAACCTTACTTTTGTTTATAGACTTTTACTTTCCTCAACTCAAAATGTGAATCTGCTCACTTGATGAGACGTAATCCTAGAAAAGTTACGTGGACCGTTTTGTATAGGTATGCTCGTTTAATTTTTTGAATTTCTTTTTTTATTTTTCATATAAATTTTTAAATATTATATTTGTCATGTAAATTGCACAGACGAAAGCATAAAAAAGGACAAGAAGAAGAACAGGCCAAGAAGAGGACAAGGCGTACTCAAAAATTCCAACGTGCTATCGTGGGTGCTTCTCTTACAGATATCTTGGCTAAACGTAATATGAAACCAGAAATTCGTAAAGCACAGAGGGAACAAGCTATTAAGTAAGTATATTATTTGGTTTATCTGCTTATTTATAAAATATTTATACAATACAAAGTTTAGCAGGTATTTTTCTTTATAGACAACTGTTCCTCTGACAAGATCTTTATATCATGTTAGATTTCAGAATGTCTTAGAATAAATATGGATTGCTTCACCCAGAATTGTGCATTATTGTAACACTGTCTGGTTTTTGCGGGTTCATACAAAAATATTAATTGCTTAATATATATGTTTATCATATTAGTATATGTACTGATTATTATATATACTTTCAGGGCAGCAAAAGAACAGAAGAAAGCAGCGAAAGCAACAAAGAAGGCTGTTGCGCCTCCTAAAACTAAGGCTATGCCTAAACAGAAAGCTGCAAAAGTGACGCAAAAATCTGCACCTCGTGTTGGTGGAAAACGTTAATCATTTTTGTGACATACCAATAAAATAATAATTTTAATTAAGATTTTTAATTCTATTCCTGAAATATATCGTTATATTTTTAATTCTATTTTAAATAATAATACATCTCAATACATTTTAATTTCCTTCCAGTTTTATTTATGTGAAAGAAAAAAACTCCCATGTGAAGATTATATTTTGAAAGGATATACATAGGATGATAAAAACAATAGTTCACTTAATTCTAATTAAAGTAATTTATACTTTGTATATCATGGAATATCTATTGTAGTACCAATTTTGCAACTTTATTTTTCTTTATTCAACTCTTTCTTCAAGATCGATAACTTCGTCAACGCCTTATCTCTCCATGCACGTCGTTCTTGTAATTTATCAAGAGGACACATCTCATTTAATTCATTACTAATTTTATCTGCCATATCTCCAACAAATTTTGGTACTGGTCCGAAAGTCATACTTACATCATAAATTGATTTATTATATACCTCGCAATACTTTCTCATACCTGAAAGAAGAGTACATCTTAGATGTATATATTTGTTTATTTTTATTATTATATGTACCTTCAGAATTAAGATGCGCGGCTTCAAAAGCACCCAAAAATGCATATCTCATTCCAAGACCTTCGCTCATTACTGCATCTACATCTTTTGCAGTAAGTACACCGTCAGCTACCAATCTCCATGCTTCATTCAAGATTGCATATCTACGAAAACATAACGATTTGTCTAATTCTAGTTCAAATGATAATAAGTTCACTAGAAAGATACGATTTATCACATAAAAAGCGTTAAAATTACAATTCGACCATACTGTATTCTATTCAATGCAAACCCATCAATTTCTCTACTGAGAACGACGGGTGATTGACCGATTTCAATCATAATGGCTTTTGTTTGATTTGGTATTTCGGGACGGGTCCATGGTGCTGGAACTATTTCAACCAGAGGCACATAGTACGGTGGATTTACCTAAATTCATAAAATATTTTCGTAAATATACCACAATTAAAAAATTTTTGTATAAAAATGATCTCACTCACGGGATGAGACACGATTACTTGTTCTCGATGTTTTAATTTTTCGCTATAAAGCGAAGGACGGAAAGTCGATGTAGATGACGATAAAATAACTTTATTATCGACGACCTTATCGAGATCATTATAAACTTTCACTTTCAACGGTAAATTCTCCGGTACGCATTCTTGAATAAGCTTTGCACCTTTTACAGTTTCGCTTAAATTCGATGATCCTAAGAATGAAAAGATATTATTGCGTATTATTTTCGGGAAGAACCAAATCTGTAACCTTCCGACATATAAATTTCCAACAAAAGACAATTCTTTAAAAATTTACCGGCTTTACTTATAACTTTAATCTTTAATTTTTATTTCTTTTAGTTCTTATTTATTTGCTTGTTTTTTGCTTTTCAATATCGTCAGATATATATGTGCGCTTTAATCTTTTCCTATTTTATACATATGTAAGTTCTGTAACAGTTAGTTATATAACTCGATTTATAATTTGTTCAAGTACGTAATTCGATTCGATGAAGTATTGACTTTTTGATAAACGAATAAAATTTCATAAAAAATTGTATGATAAAGCATATCACATAGTGTTTACGATCAAAAAATAAAAATTAAAGTTTGAACAAGTTTTCTCTCCTATCTTACACGTATGTTTGTACATATGATAAATCGATTAAAAATAAATTTTCTTTATCCTTCCTTTTTTTTTTTTTTTTTTTTTTCTTCTTTCTTTAAATCATTATATCAAGTATACCCTTAATAAGTTCAAATTGTTGAGCGGCAGAAAGAGAACCACGAAGGAGGCTGTCTTTTTCTAGACGATTTAATTGCTTTTGAATGTCTTCGAGAGCATTCGTAATTTGTTCCTGGACAATATCGTAAATTGTCACTTGATATCCCACACTGGCGAATAGCATCGCCCAGCTGCGGCCAATTAAACCACTAAAAATTTTATATTAATTTAAATTTTAATGTTTATCTAAATAATATTACCGTAAAAATAATATAAAAAAATATTACTATAATATAGAAGCAAATAGGTTTGTTAAAAAAAACTTGACAACATCGTATGTAATGCGATGTGGTAATGGTTGTAAGTTACATGTATAGGTCTCACATATGTATAAGTGCTATTTATCACATATATACATATACATGTCCATACATCGCCAGGCATAAAATATATATATATATATATATATATATATATAACGAAAAATTATTCTCATAAGTTTGGCCGTTCTATTTTATTATCTTATCTTTAAAAAGTACAGTTCAATATTGTGTTTTTAGAGTTAAATTTGGAAAGTTTACTAGTGGGTTTCTCAATTAACTATTAATCTTGTGATATTCTTTTATCTTCAAATAGTGAATGACACATGTAGAAATATAATACAAAGCTAAAAGAATGTGAATAATGAATCAAGCAATCATTATATGCAATTAATAAAAAAAGGAAGTAAACAAGGTAACGTAATTTTTTTTCTTGGAAGTCGATAAAAATGTCTAAAACTACCTGGTTATTTTCCTTTCAAATTTTTGTACAAAATGTGATACGCAGAAGTTTACAAAAAGAAAAACTATATTTACTGATAGCAAACGTAAATACTTTAATAGTTTATGCAGATTTATTTACAAATTTAAATAAAGTTATTTTCATAAAAATTCACTTATTAATTAGATTAAATGATTTAAATTTTAAAATGTATTTACCTCCCGATGATACCAATTTTTTCATTTTTGGTAGACATATTACTGTACTATGTCGGTTAAACAGAATCTCGAATGTATAATCAGTTGATGCCGTAATGAATAAAAACTATCTACTACTTTACACTGCTTCTTTTCCATATATAAGGCGTAGAACAGTGTGATAATGATCCCCACCACGCTTATAAACTCTTAAAGTGAGTGTTACTACATCCATCGACAACATTTTTTGTTACGCCTTTTTACAGTTCTCTTGTATTCTATCGGTAATATATCGACATGACTATAAAGAGAGGTACAAATTTTATAAAAATTAAAATATTTTTTAAAAAGAAATAAAAAGGATGAATATACGAATACTACTATCATTGTTCGACATTTATTTACAAACCAATGTATTTTACTAAATTCTATTCTTATTTTGAGATATAACAATATATACGAAGTATTGTAAGGAAAAAAATAACTTTAAATCTGTTTACAATAGTTAAAACGTAACTACATAACTTGCTGTAATAGATCTGCTCACACACAACACACACCGCCCGCGTACACACACGCACACACAAATATTTCTTATTTTATTGAATATTTAAGTCGTTTACATAACAAAAAAATATTTTTATAAATGCCATGTATGAATAATAACCAATTTACTTTTGTTTATAATCGAAAAAATAAAGAAACTTGAATTTTATGAAACATTTAATAGGATTTGATTTTAATTGTAAAATAAAATGAAACTTGTAACCTTCAAAACATCGGGCATTGAGTATTAAGTATATTGTCATGCGCGTGTAACCCACGTTCTACACTGTTCTATACATGCTTGATTCTTCGTATTTGTTACTCACGGGGAAAAACCTCTACGTTTATCAAAGTATCTTTCTCAATACAATTGAGAATTGAGTCAGTGTGATAATATCTATTTGGTGAGTACGTTAAGCGTAGTACTCCGAAGAGCTCTTTACAAGATTGCAATCGTTTTGTTTTTAAATGTTATCCGTTTGAAAATAGAATTAGGGTTAAAAAATTGATGGTCTTTGTGGAACAAATTGTACATTTCAGGATTTATTTGTTTCACATTATTAGTGCATTTAAAAATGCCGAAAGCATATGAAAATTTCGTAGTGATGACAGAAGCAATCAGTGGTCTACAGGATTATGATACTTATGGAAATGGTAATTGGATAATGAATTTTTTAAAGTTTATGCTTATTTTTTACCACAATTCTATGAATACATTTACTATAAATGATGATCTTTGGTATAAATCATTTTTAATAGTAAATGTATTTCTCAAAGTATAGATAGCATTTTCAACATTAATGAAAAACAGTGTGATATTTAAATATTCTGAATAATAATTTAATATTGTTCAAGTATCATGTATTTATGTAAAAGATTACATGATTGCAATCTGTATATAAATATATAAGGAAAAATAATTTTTTTATATAGATTAATATATAATCATAAAAGTATTATATTAATAAACATTGAAATCATTCATATATTAAATAACTAATAAATTGTTTTCTTTTTCTATTCAGATCCAATGTTAATTAATGATACTAGATCATTAAGTCTTTATAATAATTCTATAGATCCACATATAAATTTCGATATCGAATCATCTATGTCTAATACTTCATCGCCATCAAATATGCCTCCTTCATATGTGTCGTTAGATGATTTCATTTGTACGTATATTTTGTTTTTTATTATTCCAAAGTAATTTAATTACGACATGTGAAAGTAACAAAATCTTATAGAATAATTAATAAACTTGTCTTAATTGTGGCTAGCTGATGAACCACATCTTGTTATAATAAAGCAACCAGCAGACAAATTTAGGTTTCGTTATAAATCTGAAATGATGGGTACACATGGAAGTATAGCTGCATCAAATAATATGAGTTGTCATAAAAAGTCTGCTCCTACTGTTCAAGTAAGTATAAATAATTTCTTAACAAAATAATAATTGTGTCATAAATATTAAAAAAAAAAAAATATAAATTTTCAACTTCGTATAATTAAATTTTAAAAAGTTTATAAAATTTATTTCAGTTAAAAAATTTTTATGAAAAAGCAATAATTCGCTGTACATTGGTAACATCGGATGATAAAAAGGCAAGACTTCCACATGCTCATCATTTATTTAGAAGGGAAGGACATAAAGAAAAAAAAGATGATCCCCATGAAATAATAGTATCTGAAGCAAATAATTTCACTGCTGAGTATGTTGATAAAAAATACTTGCTATTTTTAAAATAATTGATATATTTATTAATAATTATATAATTTATATATTTATTATTTTATATAAGATAATATAAAATCATATTATGTAGCTACATATGTTTTTCAAATTTTGTTATATGTATCCTAAATGCAATATTTTATAGATTTTATGGATTGGGTATAGTACATACTGCAAAAAAATATATCAAGGATGAGCTTGTACGGAAACTTCAGTTTGAGATACTAGAAGAACGTAAAAGAGAAGATATCAATGCAACTCTTTCAATACGTGATCAAGTACAGGTATAAATAATTTTATGAGAATATAATATTTTGAATAGAATTCAATGAGTAGAAATAAGAAAAAAATGTTACCTTTTTGATATTGATATAAATTCATTTATTCAATGAAACTCATTGAAAAAGTATGATTGCGAGATGTTTATACAATTCGAACTTTGTTGTTCAATTGCATTTAATCATTTCAAAAAGTTACCATAGTTAAAAGAAGCAGATTCCTTGAATATTGGCTTATTATTACATTGTAAATTATCAACAATGAATTCCCTATAACCCTTAGCTTTCATATATTTGTTATATTTTTTTTTTATAAAGCATTTGTAGGCTTGTGTTTATATAACATTTTTTCTTATTTCTACTCATAGAATATACTGGCAAAATTTGATCATTTAAATTTAGGAGACCCCGTCTAATATTAAAATGGATAATAAATAATAATTATCAGTAATATAAATATTTATTTTTGCAGATTAAAGCTGATGCAGATATTATACAAAGATCAATGAATCTTAATAGTGTATCTCTGTGTTTTCAAGCTTTTTTTAAGGATAGTAATAATATTATGAATCCACTTACAGAACCCGTTTACTCCACTCCGATTAATAATCTTAGTAAGTATTTTAATTAAATAATGTGACTTATTTTTTTATATTTGTGTAACATTTTATACTTGTGTGATTTATTTGCATAATTTTTATTCTTTCAGAAAGTGCTCTTACTGGGGAATTGAAAATCTGTAGAATCGATAAATTTACAAGTTCTTGTGAAGGTGGAGAAGAAGTATTTTTATTAGTAGAAAGAGTTGGCAAAAGTAAATAAAAAATTATTCCCTACTATCAAACAATAACATGGAAAATATGTTAAATTATTAACAATTTTTATTTCAGAAAATATAAAAGTAAAATTTTTTGAATTAAATGAAGATGATAATGAAACCTGGTGTGATTATGGTCGCTTTTCTGAGTTAGATGTACATCATCAATTTGCTATTGTATTCCGGTATGTATAAGTTTAAATTTATCCAAAATCAGTAACATTAATGTTCATCTCTACAATATTCGATTTTATATTTAAGCACTCCTCCGTATAAAGATACAAATATTACCTCTTCAAAAGAAGTTTTTATACAATTAGAACGACCAAGTGACAATGATTGCTCAGAACCTGTTAAATTTACATATAAGCCAAGTGACAAAATATTAGGTATTTACTTGTAATTTTTATTAGGTTCATATATTTTTCGAATATGTAATTCTAACTTATTCTCCTTGCTTTCTATAGGTAAGAAAAGACCACGTATGTCTTATTCAAATAGTTTTGAATTGACACAATCGTTACCTACTATGCAAAACAATGATCCATCTACAATCTTGAATGATAGCCAAGAAATTTCAAATGAATTAAAAAATATTTTACTACAAGGTTGCTCATCTTCGGAATTACGTAATTTTGTTAACACCATAGATCTGGATAGTAAGTTACTGTCAAGTACAGGTTTATTTAATATTTTATAACTTATCTGCGTTTAAGAAAATATTTAATACCTTTAATATATTATAATTATAGAATATATGCAACTATTAAATAATAGTGAAGAAGGAATCCTTACATCTGATGGTCCAAATGCAAAAAAAGTAGGTCTTTTTCCAAATTTATTTTCTTTACATTTATTATTATAACAATATGAATTTTATGTGATCATCTCCTACATAAATATATTTTTATTATTTTTATCAGTTGGATGACGATATCACGTTTGCTAAGAATACTGTTGTTGAAGCCATGAATATCATCCGCTTAGAAACAAATGATAAAAATGTAGAGATTAGTATTGATAAAAAAAGACAATTACAAAAGTTACTTACGGATAGGTCTACTTATGGTGATACACCATTACATGTAGCTTTACGTTATGGTCAATGTGACATTGTAAAATACATTTTGATACTTGCGGGAATTGATCCAGAATTTCAAATGCTTGTCAATATCCAAAATGGTTCAGGAAAAGTATGTTTTCTTTCATATTAAATTAAAATATCAATAATTTAATATGTCATCATTTATGCTGATTACTTATATGATATGAATTTTTTACTATAATATCACAAATTAGACACCATTACATTACGCTGTCCTACAAAATCAGCCAGTTATTATGAAAGCATTATTAACACTTGGAGCAGATCCAACTATATGTGATGACCATGGTTTCTCTCCATTACATACTGCTGCAAGAAGTAAGTCCTATAAGAAATATACACACACACACACACACACAATATAAATACACAATTATGATCACGTTTACATTAAATACATTTATATTATTCTTTATAAAAAAAAAGTTGAAAATGTTTACTTTTAAATTTATTATAGTACCTAATGCTGGAGCATGCGTTGATGTTATATTATCTACTAAACTTATTAATATTGAAAGTTACAATGATCTTGGGTGGACAGCTTTACAACTCGCTGCTGAAGCAGGTTCATATGATGCTGTACGCTCTCTCGTTCGAGTAGGAGCTAATGTAAATAATACGGATAAATCGTACGGCCGTACTGTATTACATATAGCAGTTGAAGGAGGACATAAAAAAATAATTGAATTTTTATTGAGAAATGTGAGCTTAATGTATAAGTAAATTAACGTACAAAATTTATTTTTGGTTTTTATCTAGCGATAATATATCAGATCCATTTAATATTTAATTACTATTAATTTTTACTAAACAATGATATTAATTTTGACAGACTGACATTAATGTAAACAAAAGAAACTTTAGTGGAAATACGGCATTACATACTGCAGTAGCATTTAGTGGAACAAGAGCTAAAGAATTATGCAAATTAGTAATGCAATACGGAGCAGATCCACATATTCAAAATAATAGTAGTTCAAGCTTAGATGATGTACGTAAATATATATGAATTATATATAGTCAGTTTTTTGTATAAATATTTTATATCAAAGATTGAAGACATAATATTTATGTTAAAATAATAAACAATATAATTGCAAACAGACTGAACAAGAGATAAATGAAGCTGTTGACGTAAAAGTTGAACCAGAATCTGAAGACGAAAATATGGAAAAACCTGTTGGACAGACATCCTTTGATTTAGCCACTAATAAGCCAGAAGTAAATAAGTTTAATAAAAATGTGTAAATAAATATTTGTAAGAAAATTCCAGGTTTGAGAATATTGTATTTGTATATTTTTTTACAGATTTTGCAAGTTCTTATGGATCATGATAATAATACACAAGATGAAAATGAATCATCCTTATCTATAAAAGAAGAAGAATTGGATGAGGACACAAACAATAATTGGTTGAGCAACGAAAATAAAGAGAAATTAGCCACAATTTTGGATAAAACAAACGGCTGGAAAAAATTAGTTAAACATCTAAAATTTGAATTTCTTTTACAGTCATTGTGCCATACCTCATTAAGTCCATCTTTATTACTTTTAAATTATATAGATGTAAGTTATACTATTATTATTTTTTTTTTCTCTATGTAGCTCTTATTCACGATTTATTCAAAATTGTTTCACTTTTTTAGATACAGAGTAACATTACACTTACACAGATGCAAAATTATTTAAGTGAAATTGAAGAAGATGAAGCAGCACTATTTATTGTTGACCTTATAAGGCATCAATAAAGAGAATAAAAATATTTAATAATATTATTTATACGACCAAATTCTATAATGTACAACATCACATTGTACTTATTAATTTCTTGACAATGTAGATATATTTTTATGAATGATTTTTTACGAATACAATGTAAATTTTGAATCATGTATAAGACTAGTATATTAATGACTATATTTATACATAAATTTATACTGACTTATATTGGTCTGTATAATTATTTATCGATGTATTTTCACATTATACATTTTGGATAAATTCTATTTAAAATATATTTAAATATTCTATTAAACAAGTTTTATGAAAGTTTATGTTATTTTCAAAAATCATATAATCTTATATCAAAAATTTATAAATAAGACTATTCATCATTTCTTGTTTTATAATGGTTTACGTCGACAATAAGTACAGGCGTAATTCTTGAACGATTTTAATGAATAAGGTTTTATTTTTAAAATAAAATTGCGATTGTGAGAATTCATGGAAATCCCCTTACAAACGCATAAGAAGATAATCTCCTTAACAACTGTGGATAAAATCGTAGTAAAGTAGTTTATTCTGACGTGCATTATACATTCTTAATTATCTATTGGTAAAGAAACAACTTGCAATCTTTTTATCACCAATTTCATTAAGATAATAGCTAATAAAATAATAAAAATGATCATCCAATTGCTGATCAGTACGAATGACAACGATACTAACGCCATCAATGCAGAAAGACATTATTACTACGTATATGTTAAGTTCTGCTTGTGTTCATACTTGACACTGTTTTGTACTTTTTTTCCACTTTTCGTAAATAATGGATACACAAGACGGAATTTTATTTATGGTAACAAGGACGTAAAATTTGGATTTTTTAATTACGTAAAACACTCGTTATAAAAGAATTATTTAAAAATATTACGGGGAAGTGCGCGCACAAAATATATATATCTATGACCATTGTATCTTATAATAAGTGAAAAATTGATATAACGTTTTTATAATTGTTTTATAATATTTAAATCATGTCTAACATATTACAATCTATTACTAAGTCAAAACGGGAACGACATAGAAATCGATATTATAAAAAGAAAATAAATGAAGAAGAATGTGAGAATATTGAGCCAATTTTGTCAGAATTCTTGAAATTGTCTATACAAAATAAACCAACGTGTGCAAAAAGGAAAGAAAACTCTATAAAATTTATTCAAAATAACAGTAAAAAGAAATGTCAACAAAATGTGACCAAATTATATATTTCTACTGCGGATGAACAAAATAGGATGATGAAAGTGAATAGAAAAGATAGAAACATAAAATCAAATGTTAATCCATCTTTACAGAAAGAATCTGAAAAACTTTCTATAAAAAAGGTCTGATTTTTTTTTTAAACTATATAATAAATTAGTTTAGACATTATTATTACTATTATTATTGCTATTAGTTTTATTACTATTATCTTTGTTATTGTCACAATATATTTTCATAATGTCTGTTATAAATATGGTTTATATATACAAATATTCAGAAATAAAATATTTATAAATCAAATGATATATTAAAATAATTTGCTTAAGATAAAAATTAATTAGTATGTAAATACATATACATTAGAATTATGTCGCAAAATTGGTAATATATTTATAATTTATATACAGGTAAAATCACAACCAAGAAAAAGATATATAAGTCCAAGTAAAAAAAAAATTAGTGATAAAATAAAACAAAAACAGGATACATCGATACCAATAAAATGGGATATGTTATCATACAATGGGAAAGCTTCATCAAGTAATTTGTCTAAACAAGAAGAAAAATCTATAAAAAATTCGCAAAAATTTGTGAAACCTATAACATTGGAAGACAACAAATTCCCAAAGTTTATACCAATTTCTGAAATGAAAGAAATATTAAAATCACAAAACCCAACAAATTTGAAATATATAGAAGGTTCTTTGCGTATCAACCCCAAATTTAGTACGCATGCTTATATAACTATGCCTAATGGAGAAAATGATTTATTAATTATTGGTCCGCGAGATAGAAACCGTGCTTTTGATGGAGACTTAGTAGTAGCTAGCATAAATGAAGAAGAAAAATGGCACAAAGGTACTAATGAACGAATACAAAAGACTGGTACAATTGTTTGTATATTAGAAAAAATACACCCAAGAAAAGCAGTTGGAATTTTAAACCATTCTGATTCAATAGTATTACTACAACCAAGAGATATCAGAATGCCAATGATTAAAATAGATTCAAACACACTACCAGAAATTTATAATACTAAGCCATCTTTATTCAAAGAAATTTTATTTCTTGTTAACATTACTGCTTGGAAAAAGCCATCATATGCTGTTGGGTATATTTTTATTTATTTTTTTTTGTTTGTATATAATTTATAGATATCTTTCTTTACTTAACATAGCATGCAGTTTTTTATGAATTTTATAACTTATTTGTTACTTCAACTTTTGTTTTAACGCGTGTGTGTGTACTTTTTAATTAGTATTATGATATATATTTTATAATTTATATTTATATATAATAAATATTATTGTAATTTTCATAGGAAAATTGAACATATGCTTGGCACTGCAGGTGACATGGAAGTAGAACTTAATGCTATATTACTTGAAAATAATATAAACATAGAGCCTTTCAATAAGGAATTGTTGAAAGAATTACCATCTGCAGAAAATATTTTGACTTCAATGGACATTAAGGAAAGAGAAGATTGGAGAAATGTTTGTGTGTTTACTATTGACCCTGTGACTGCAGTTGATTTAGACGACGCTATTTCTTGTACGGTTTTAAAAAATGGAAACTATGAGGTAATTATAATTAATGTATGAAAATTGTATTATTTGTAGAATGCAATACAATATATTTTTTTAATTTGTTGTAATTAATAGTTATATTACTGATATTGTTATTGTGTTTTTTTTTTTTTTTTAGGTAGGAGTACATATTTCAGATGTGACCCATTATTTAAAATCTTCCTCTCCATTGGATATGGAAGTTGCTAAACGTGCTACAACAGTATATTTAGTTAATCAAGTTTATCACATGATGCCACAGGAATTATGTAAGTTGTGTTCTCTTTTACCTGGTCAAGACAAATTAACTTTTTCTGTTATTTGGGAAATAACACCTGATGCTCAAGTTGTGAAACATCATTTTGCAAAAACTATAATTAATTCATGTTGTCAAATGTCATATAAACAAGCTCAAAAGATAATTGACAATCCTGAATATTCTAATATTGACGATACATTGAATATAAAGGGAAATTTTACATTTTCTCAAATTTGTGAAGTAATTAAAAATTTATATAATTTATCTGAACAAATGAAAACTAGAAGATATGCAGATGGTGCTCTTAAAATAGAACAACCAAAATTACATATTTTAATTGATGAAACTTCTGGTTTACCTACATCTTATGATATTTTGGAACAAATGGACAGCAACAGGTATACTAATTAAAATTTTGAGAATAAAATATATTATTATAAACAGACTGATGTAATAAAAATAATTTCAGACTTATAGAAGAATTCATGTTATTAGCTAATATGACTGTTGCAACTCACTTATATAAAATAATGCCTGAATATGCTTTGCTGAGAAGCCATCGTTATCCTTCTGAACGTTTTCTGACTTTGACTAGAAATATTCTTCAGAAGTTTGGAATACACTTAGATATTGCATCTTCTGGAGATTTATATAGTAGTATTAAACGTTATGAATCATGCGCAGAATTGGAACCTGAAGAAAATATGTATTTAACAAAATATAGATTAATGGTTATTAATAATCTTTGTTTGAAAGCAATGACAGTAAGATTTGGAAGAATATTATATATATTTTTTTCTTTTATGAAATTTAATATTTTTTATTATTTTTATGTTTTACTACCTTTAATTCATTTTAGCGTGCTATATACCGTTCATCTAATGTTACGGAAGTAGATGATTTACGGCATTATGCACTAAATGTACCATATTATACTCATTTTACTTCTCCTATTCGAAGATATCCTGATTGTGTTGTTCATCGATTACTTCATTCTACTATATCTTTAAATGTAGAACTAGCTAAAAATTGGAATTCTGAATTATGTTCTAAGTAAATAAAATAAATCTAAAATATATATTTTAATTAGTATATAAGTGTAGAGTATATGAAATGAAGGAGAGAGACAATTCTCTTCATGTTGTGTATATTAATATGATTAAAAAAAGACAGTTTCATTAATAATATATTAATTTTTTTATAGAATAGCAAAAAACTGTAATTGGCGCAAATATTATGCAAAACGTGCTGAGGAACAAATTAAAGAATTATATTTTACGTGCTTAGTAAATATGAAAGGATCAATGACTGTTATTGCTATTGTATTGGATGTCAAACAGTATTATATAGAAGCTATTCTGTGCGATACTGGAATTAAAGTAAAAGTGGAATTAAAGGAAATAAAAAATAGAACAACAATTGAATATACAACTGAACATTTAGTTCCAACATTAACAATAACTTGGAAAGACTCTCATATTACTCAGGTATGTGGTTACCAAAAATAGTTAATAATTCCTTTTATCTCAAATAAATATTGAAATTTTATAGTAGTATGATGAAAATGACAATTGTAATAATTAGCATTGAATATTTTTAATTGTATATTATTTAATATTATGTTTTAGGTGATAACTACTTTTTCAATAGTACATCTAAGAATCAATAAGCATCCTAATTATTTTCGATTAAATACTGTACTTCTAGAACCAATCAAAAATCATGACTGTTAAGAGGGTATAATATATTTAATTTTTATATGTAGAAATTTCTTTTCTAACGTGCTTGTAAATATGCAGATGTTTTTATATAAGAATCTTTAAACTATATATTTAAAATATCATTTTATGCTATTAACAAGCAAAAGATCGATTCATTTTTAAAATGTTATAAAAATCCTACCTAAATTAGATAAAAGATGAAAAATATTAAAGTATTCTTTGATTATATTCTAAAATTCTTCAAGTAATTTAATAAGATCTTCTATTATATTCTGCATATAAAAGATTTTTCTCTTGTAGTATAAAAAAATTGTATTATATACTGACAATTTGTGTACAAAAATATACAAATAAATTTTATAATGAATATTTATTATGTGTTAAATAAAGTAGAATGGATTCTATACACTAAAATAAGAAAAATGTTCATATAAACATTGTTTTCGAGTTACACAATAATGATGTCCTAAAAACTAATCTATATGAATTGTTCAGTCTAATTTACGAGTACGATATAAAAGGGCTGAAATCTTTACTGTTTGAGATTCAATTAATAGATTGATCATTTTATCATCCGTCAAAGTTCAAACCCTTTTTTCTTCGTTATATTGTTTACATCAATTGACTGGTAACGACGCAATAGTTAAATTCGTATATTATTGAAAAGTATTAATTATTCTAGCTTGGTTGTATGGAAAAAGAGAACTGACATGTTTACTGTTAGAAATTCGAAAGATAACCGAAACTTGAAAATTTTTATTTAACGATGGGTTAAATGTGATAAATAGCCTTAATACCATTTACATTTAAATCATGATGATTATTAAATTTAATAAAGAAATATTCTATAATAATCATAATTATTTTTAATATTTATAAAAAAAATTATGAAAATATAAATTTTTAATATTTTATTTTATTGGATTACATGTTTTGTGGAAATATTTGACTCTTTTAATTTAATTTTCTTACAGGATATAAGTAAAAAATAACGATGAATAATTAAATTTAAATAGGTTAAATTTGTCCATCTAATTTGACTATAATCACACTGAACTTTCAAATTCATTATTATAATTTAGAAAGATTTATGATATATCATTTTATACCATGTTAGTCATGGAAAATGTCATATTGCATTTTATATTCAATTATCCACTTATTTTAGATTAATATGCAAGATTAAAAATAAATTCAAAATAGAATTTTTCATAATCATATAATGATGAACAGTAATCAATATAATTTTTTTCATGATACAAAATTAGAAATATATGCATCCAACTCAAAAGCGATACATTTAAATAACGATCTTTGTGATTTATTGAGTATCGCTTACATCAATAAATTATAATATTAGGAATTAAAGCATAGTTTATTTAACTTATCATCATATTCGTCATAATTAAACATGTTAAAGAATGTACATGAAGCTAATCCTAAGACTCCTTTCACCCTAAGTACAATAATATTTACTGATGGCATTAACTTGTTTTTTGTGATTGCGGAGGCTGCTGTTTATTACGATGTTCATAATTTACAAGTCTCTGACCCACAAGATACTTGTCATTTTTAATATGTTCATATAATTTCTTAAATTGACGGATCTGAAAGCAAACGACTATACAAACTAAACTTACTAGGAGTAAGAAAGGGTACAGACGTCTAGCAATAAGTATCTGTGTTTGAAGATTGGTAATGAGTAGTGGCACTATTCCATAGGCCACAGCATAAGGAACAGCAAGCGCAAGACCGAAACAGCATATAACTGGTGCTGCTAATTCTGTAATTATAAATTTTAAATCCATCTCTCTTATTCCATCATTATACGCTCTTTCAATTGCTAAACGAATTCTCCAATCAGGGCCCATCATAGTCAAAGCAGTTGCTATTTTTGTATATAGAACTCCCAATGCCCAATCTTGCCATATGAAAGGAACAGGATTTTGTTCCAAAGGCACACGCAATGGAACAACAACAACCAATTCAAGAAGAAGACCAAATAATAATGGAATAACACCAACAAGCAAAACTGATGCAACTAAAGCTTTCATTCCTAAAATAACCCAATGCTTCACCCTATCAAGGATGGCCCTACGACCACGTGGTAGCCATGAAAGAGCTAATGCCAAACCTCGTACTGCAACCCAACATATATATGTGCCACAGGCAACTGTATATAATTCATGTACTCTTCCAAATAAAGCACTCATACTTTCATTTCCATCTGAAAGACAATAAATAATTTGTTAACAACAATCATGTACAAAGTTTTTTTTTTAAAAACATCAAATCTGTGGTTAGTCTGTTCAAAAAGTATTGGACCTTCGTTTAGAAAAAATACATTCATTCAATCGGAAATTTTAAACCCTAATCCTGTTCCAAAGTAGTCTTTCTAAGGTTGCATTTCTTCCACCAGTATTGCAATTGTTGAAAATATCTCTGAAAAGTTTCTTATGAAATGAAGTACAGCTAGGTCATCGTATTCCGCATGTCTTCTTTTGACTCAAGTCCCTTTTTGCAGCCTCGGGGATAATGAATGTCTCCATTGTGACAAATGCGTCTTGGTTTCCGGATCCTACCACTCACCAGCAGTTATCACAATGCTTAGGAAATCGGGATCACCATTTGCGGAGTCTAACATGTCCTGCAAGACTTTCAGACGGAATTGCTTCTGCTCTATCGTTAGCAGCTTCGACATAAATTTCCCAGACATTCTGTATGTTCAAACTTTTTTTCTAATATGGAATGTACCGATCAAATGCTTATCCCTACCTTATTCCCAAGTTCTTCTAACGCGACGGTCCTACTTAACCAAAGTTCACACTTGGTCTATAACCTTGTCATTTCGGCATGTTGAAGGCTTACCAGAACATAATTCTGATGTCTGACGTGTAATCATTTTTTAAGCGGTTATACTATTACTTAAATCGTGTGATACACTACTCAAGTAGTTTCCTTATTTAACAACAAATAAAAATCCGGAGAGAATTCGTCAAATTTACTTACTCACTCATAGGCTGACTGACAGCGACTGACGCTCCCTGCATACGATAAACAATTCGCGCATGCGCACGAGAGTCCCTACATTTCCCTACCGGAATATTCTTGTACTTCATTTGTTTACGCGGGAAAATTAAGGTCCGATACTTTTTGAACAGACTTTGTATATAATATTTGATACTTTTTATGTATTAAATAATGATCAGTTTTAATCATAATTATCAATTTACCAGAACCAATTAATGCAGGTGGCAATACAGGTGGTGATGGTGCAGGTGCTCCAACCATCCATAATGCCATTACTCTTCGTCCTAACCAAGCTGGAAGAGTCATAGCAATCAAACCAGCTACAACGAGTGAAATGCAAACACAAAATAGAAGACCAATCAAGCGAGCAGGAAACCATAGGGGTCTAGTATATGGTTGGTAACCCGTTGGATTTTCTCTTTGTATTAGTGCCTGATGAGCTGCTCCTAAATCTAGATGTTGTAATTCATCGTGAACAGCTGGACCTGGTTCCTCCACTTGATCACTTAATAGATAGGATTGAAGATCTAGCATCCATGCAACAACTTGACACCATCCTCTTATAAGAGCTTTTAACCATGTGCGTGTATGAGACTGTTCCAAGAGTGCAGGAAGAATGACTTGTAGTAAAAGTAATTCTAAGGATAGCTCATTTACCTAGTTTTAAATATAGAATATTTTATCTAAATAATATACCGATAAGATAGATTAATGTAAATGATGTATTTTTTTCTTTTTTATAAGATTAAGTTTACCTGAGCTTCACTTTGAACAATGACTGTATATGGCAAAAATCCTGGCCATGCCCATCTTAATAACTTTATTGGTAACCACAGCATTAATAAAATAGCTGTACCAAAAATTATTGCAGATGCAACAAGTCTTCGTATATGTCTCAATATTGGAAGATGTATCATCTCTTGTATTGGAGAAAAGTCAGGGTCATTTAAATTTCTCAAAAACCAAAGCACTCCAGGTCGTAAAACTTCTCGTAAAAGAAGTATAAATGATGCAAAATAATATATGTAAATCATTCCTAATAACCAATGAAGAAACATAGAAGTGCCAGGAGCAAGGCTAAATGAAGTTTCTCTATCTCGTAGTGTTGCGTCAAACATTGCTAATGAACATATGTCCAGCCACCAGCCACAAACCAATGGAAGCACGCCGATTTCAACTACCGAAAGTAGAGAAACTTTTACTATGACATAACAGAGTCCTAGAATTCTTTGAGATCGTTGAAAACCTAATAAAGCTGCGAGGGTGTGAAAAATGACTAAACACACTCCAATGACACAATAACCACACAATGTAGTTACTAAGCCTTCAAAATGAGAAGCTGCAGCATGTTCTTCTAATCCTAATCCTGTTATAGCAAAATGTCCAATATGATAAGGACAGAAAGCAAATACCTGAAATTACACAGAATTTTAATTTAAGGAAGTAATAAAACCATAATAATGATAAATATACTTAAATTTCACATTGAACAAATATTTTGTTGATAATAGTGTATCAACAGAACTTACCATAATAAATAATGTATTTAAAGATACAACCCAGAAGACATGTTCTAAAAATACAAGTGAACCATCCAATCCTAATAGACGTTCCCAAGTTAATTCTTCTGCTCTATCCCAGTCCATAGGATTCCAATTGGCTTCTTCTGCTTCTCCTTCGCCTTGCACTTGTACTTGATCTCTCCAACCATCACCAACTGGAGGATTTTCATCTTCATCTTCATCATCATCATCATCATCATCATCATCATCATCGTCTTCATCATCATCATCATCATCATCATCATCCACGTCCAATTCTTCTCCATGAGGCATTTGTGGTTCTACATCTCTTCTTAAATCTTCTACTTCTTCCCTTCTCCCATCATTTATCAGGTTATTATCCCCTAATTCATGAAATAAAGGATGTGCTACATTTACTTCTATATTTATTAAACCCAAGAGAAACGATTTCTTTAAAAACTTCTTCTCAAATTTATTTATTCATATGTAAATTCTAAAATAATTAAATTACCTTCATGATTGGGTTCGTTCTCCTGAGGTACAAGTGGATCATCAACAAAAGGTGGTACATTATTATTATCTTGAACTTCTTGTTGTTGGTTTACCTGTTGTTCTTGAATTTGTTGAGCTGCTGCTGCTGCTGCAGGTACTACTTGTGGTGGATTATCAATTGGAGGTAATTGAATATTATCTCTTTCTAACCAATCTGGGCCCCCAGCATGTAAGATTTGTTCTCGTAACCATACCAAACCAATGAATGCAAATAATGTACAAGTTACTACGAAGCAACCATGAAACACATCTGATGATATATTTTCTGTAGATAGCATATCCATTGGTAATGACATTATCTAAATTTAAAACATAGGATTTAATTGTAAAATGATGACATTATCTTTCTTTTTTTTTTTTTATACAAATTATTACAAGAAATATTTCTTACTCTAACTAGATCAATAGGTCCACTGAAGAGAGCTCTATATGTTCGGCAAGCTGTTAATGGAACAACTCCAAGCCATGCTATAGCTACTAAGGTATAATGTAGCCAATATTTTACAGCAGTGACAATACTTGAAAATAAACCACCGACAACATCTCTTAATGGTAAACGTCTTGGCATGTCTGGACTATATATAGGTGTAAATGAAAAGCGATATCCACAGAGTTCGCAATATTCTTTCCGAGAATATCGCATCCACTGTACTAGACATTCTTGATGAATCCATTTAATACTACCAGTGCAAATACATGGATGAAAAAGAGGTCTATCTGCGAAACCTTCTGACCGGCAAACCCGGCAGATATCTGTACCTAACATGTCCTCCGTCATGTTTGGTTTGGAAACTTAGATATTTTATAAATAATCTGGTATACGTTGTATAATAATACTGCAAAAAAACAAGTATTGATTTAAACAATTTGTGTGTGTGTATATATATATTATAAATTTTCATGATATATATATATATACACACACACACACACACAATAATAATAATAGATAATAATAGAGAAAGAAAGATAATAAAATGATAATAAAATGATAATAATAGAGAAAGAAAGAAAGAAAGATAATTGTTTTTAGAATAAATTGAATAAATTGAATTTTTAGAATAATTGTTTTTAGAATCAGTAAAAATACAAAATTACAAGGCTTTTATTTGTAATTAATAAAATAGTTTCGATATATCATCTTATAATACCAACGATTATATGATGAACAAAATATTCAATGTACACGTCAGGATCTAAATATTCATTTAAAAAAAAAGATATAGAAATTATTGCAGAATTATCTACTACACGCATATCAAATAATAATCACTTGTCGTGAATATATACACGTTGAATATACGATGTATCGTAACATTATTTATATTATATTGTGAATTACTTACGTATATGTAGATAAAAATACTAAAAATCCAAAAATATTATGCAAAATATTGAAAAAAATGTCTATACTGCTGGATGTAGTTTTCTTTTCTTGTAAGCATAACTACAATCTTGATAACATCAAAGTCACTATATCGCTAAAAACTTTCTCTACATTTATATAGAAATTTTTATAATTTCCTTGAAAAAAAAAAAACCATATATAAAATAAGGTTGTACATTTTCTTTATATGTTATATATCGCAATATAAAATTATACGATATTATATGTATGATATGATTTTCGCTTGTACAAAAAAGTTGGAAAATACGTTTGCACTGTCAATGCACCGAACAATTCAATTGATCACTAGATTTAATAATTACTGCGAATCAATCAACAAGAATCCATATACGCACTAGATACGTTCAACATATTCAGATTCTTCTCGAAGCTACTGTCGCTAGTGTTCCTTCAAAGTGATTTGTAATGTTATGGTTGATTACGATTATGTCAGTTATCATATTATCAAAATGTTAAATCGAAACTAACAATATAATTGTTGGCTTACAAAATAAAGAAAATTAATATTTAGAAAAATAATTTATATATATATACACTTTTTAATAATAAAGTATAATCAATTGAAAAAAGATAATAATACATTAATTGTAGAAGTTAAAGAAAGAAGTTAAAATAAAAATAATAACATCATGTAACTATAGTTATTTTTGACATGCGAAGGAAGTGAAGAAAGCTTTCAGGTTCAAAGTTTAATGAAATTCATAATTATTTATAGTATGTTGTTTCTGTATATAACTTGTTTAGATGAACTTATAAATAAATTAATCGAATGTCAAACACATAATTATATTAAAAAATTTATGATATAAATGAAAGTTGAAATGATTTATAAATAAATATTTGCATTGTATAATAAAAAAATATTTTACCAAATAACTAAGTAATTTTATGTTGTGAGTAGTAAATTGTCTAATACTTTGATTTATTTAAATAAATAATTTATCGAAAGAATACATTATATTGCAAAAGATGGATCTCCCACGTATTTTGATCATAAGCACAGTATGTGGTAAAGCTACTGATATTGCTAACAGTAAGTAATATATATATATATATATATTAGTTTTTTTTAAATATTTCTTTATATTACTCAAGTTGATTTTTAATGTTAATTTAATATAGAAATAGGAGGGAAAAATATATCCAATCAAGACGATATCGAATACTATCTTTGGGATATCAACAATAAGTATTATACATCGCAGGTATTATTATGTGCGACAGAAAATCCATGTATCAACATACCAACAGATGGAGTTGAAGCATTACTTGTACATCATGATCCATTAGCTGTAAGATATTAAGTTTTCATGGAGCCTTATAGGATCAATAAAATTATCAAAATGACCTGATTTTCTTAGGATAACGCAGAAAGAAATTTAGACCAATGGTCATCCTTAATCTCTTCCCTTTCTAAAGCTGATGTATTATTATTAACGTGTAATGTAATATCAAATATGGATATTAAAGACAAAGGTAAGAGTATATAAAATTATTTTTAAGTTCATTGATATATTTTTATCTTTGTTTTTGTAATGCATTACAGTAATTGCATGGTGTATAAATAAAAGATTTGAATTAGTTGAACTACAACAAAATTCCATAGAAAAATTAGAATGTGATTCGGAACATAATACATATGGAATTGAAAGAATAATTGAAGCTTTACATGCACATACATGGCCAAATATTGTATTAAAAGGTACAATAATTTTATATATATATAGTATTCCTTTGACACCATTTAAAATTGATTGTAATTTAATAATATCTACATACTTTTTTATAGACAAACCTAATGTAGAAGAAACAGAACCAGATATAAGTCAAGTAGAAAAAAAATTAGAAAATATTCAATTAACACGGAATCCATCTGAACACCTTGATATGGAAAGTGTTCTTGGTAATATCTACATATTATTAATTTCTACAATTATAGTATAATTAAACTAGAATATTTATTTAATACTTTACAGATGGTCTTATGGGTGGTGAAGATGCAGATTTTGGTGAGTTATTTAGTCAATTAATGGCCATGAAGGAACATGCAGCTTCTTTGCCTACAAATGAAAGACGTATAGCAGCAGAACAATTAGTCACTGCTTTTTGGAAGGCAATGGGTGGAGATCCATCAGAAATAGATGACTGAACTATTTATTATAATTTAAATTATATAAATTACCTAATAAGATCAATATATGCATTTTAAAGTTTCTTAATAAGTGAAAATCTAAAAAAATAATTGATGTAATATGGTAAAGAGTACATTTCATAATATACAATTTTCTATTTACCAAGTCAATTATTGATGGTTTTATTTTGTGTTCAAAATATAATCAGATAAGCAATGTTTTCCTTATAGTGCAAACAATTTGGCAATAGCATCTTTGAAATTTTATATAAATACTGATGTTTTATAATGTTGTATTATATAACTAATCATAACAAAGAAAACATATTTGATAAACATATATAATAATATTTAATATCTATTAGGATATGTGAAAACTTAATACTTAATAAATATTAAATTTTAATTTGTATGACATTGGAATTACATATTTTTTGCAATTGAAATTAAATAAAAACATTCTTGCTGTTTTTTAAAGTTACATTGTTAACATTATTATAAAATATTAATATAAAAGACTGTATATTAATAAAATTATGATTAAAACATACTGTCAAACAATGCACCTACGTATTTTCAACAGAATTATTCTGATTGTTCACAAAATGCACTTTTCAAAAGATATAAAGCTTTTAATTTATTTGTTATAGAATCCAATTCACAATGTATGTTTGCTATTTTTGTAGCAAGGTACACTGATTCTTGAAAACGTTTTTGAGCAGCTTTTAAATTTTGTGGAACTAACAAGCCAAACCATTTTATAGGATTTTGAATATCTTCTCCACATTCATTTTCTTCCCTTAGACTAATGTCAAAAGAAGGTATTGTATCCTCAGATTCTTTTATAAACTTAGATTCCAATTTAAATAAAGATGATATATTTCCCGTATTAACAGGAATTTGTAGAATACTAATATTCTCTTTACCACAGATATACTTTGCTTTAGCCAAGTCTATATGTCCTGAACGAAGTAGCAATTCCATTTGAACATTTGTAGAAACCTTTTCCTCAATTAGTTCCAATTTACGTAAAAGAAGTGCATCAATAGCATTGCATATGTCATCTATATTTTTCTGCATATTGTTAAATATATATATTTATTCTTTCTTATAACATTTATAATTTTTAAATGTTTTATGTATGTATGATTAACACAGTATTCTCAATAATGTTAATTAAATGGAAAATGTAGAACACATTAAGATTTCTTATAAATAGATAAGTTTTACCTGAAATATAAGATGTAACATAAATATCGTATAATTGTTAATAAAATATAATTGTATAAAAGCGTATACATGTAGATACGAAATGAAAGTATTGTTGCTTTTTCCAATGAAATAATTACACAAATTATGGAAAACGCTCGATTAAAAGTATGTATATATAAATATTGACAAAAATAAACATCTGAATACATACCAAGAAATGTGACAATAAAATGTGTGACAAAATAACAAAACTTCTGCTGATACCATTTTATAAGAAAATTTTGTCACGTGCAACGATGTAAGAGTTTTAATGTTATGTTATTATACATTCTTACATTCATAACCAATCAGCTTTTAATATTTTTGGGGCGCCATAAATGCTTATATGTCTAAAAGATTTATGAAAATTATAATATAAAATGTTATAAGATTTGAATAATAACCAAAATAGTTTCAATGAAATATGAATATTATTATAGACTTTTCAATTCGGCAACGATTTCCTCTCTTATAGGTTTTATTTAGTACCCGCCATAATATTATGATCAACAGTGTGTTGTATAGGGGAAGTAGAGGGAAGTATAAATTGACAATTTAATTTATATTTTTATGATGGCTGTTAAAGATAAGTCTGGAGAATCTACTGATGATGTAGAATGGAATGTAGAAAATGAAATTAATCTTTTCTTTTCTATGAATAGTCATAAACCAGTTGGTAAGCACAAATAAAGTATAAGTGAATTTAGGTTATATTTTGTTTATAAGTTGTTTTATTATTGTTATCCTGTGATTTGTACTTACCTATGAATTTTTTTACCAAATTTTTGTTCAGTTTATTTTGTTATGTTCATTTATTTTGTAATGTTTTTCTTTAGGTATTAATAAATACTTCCACATGATCTGTATATGGGAAAAGTTTCGTGCCGCAGTTCATAAAGATGTGTCATTGAAAGCAATTTGGGATCATTTAGATTCAATGTATGATCTTATGGCTCTAGTAAGTGATGATACATAAATAAATAATTTTTTAAAACAATAAAATTATGTAATTATTAGATCAAAACATTTAAATCTAACTTAGCTATTTATTTTGCAACAAATTTCCTTTGATATAAATAGGATGATATGGAAGATTTTCCGTTTCCCAGTCATGAAATGGATTTTTCTCTTCCTGAATCAGACTATTTAGGGTCATTGAAATTAAGGAAAAAAGAAGAACCAGAAAGCAAATTAAAAGAACAAAGAGATAAATATAAAGAAATAAAAAAAGAAAAAGATATAAGGGAGTCATTTAAAAAGGAAACTATGTTGCGTGATATCAAAGGGACCAAAGATCTTGAAAAAAAGAAGGAAGACATAAAAAAATATGTCAAGGAAATAGACTTAAAAAAAGATAAGCTAAGGGATATGAAAGATTCAAGGAAAGAACATAAACTTTCTAAAGGCAGATCTAAAGGGAAGGATGAATTAGAAGAAATAGGTATGTTTTAACTTGTCAAATATTTTGAATTTTTTAAATGTTTCGTTTGATTTTATAAATTTTATCATGTAAGCATTAATATTTTTAATTTTAAGCATCAAATGTAAAAAAAGAACGTAAAGATTCTGACTCTAGCCGTGAAAGTTTGAAAAGAGGTCCAAAGAGACCAACTAGACAAAGTGTAGATAGTTCCTCTAAAGCTTCTCCTAGTCCACGTGATACACCACCGTTGAAGCGTCGAAGAATATAACAATAAATGTTTTTATAAGATCACTTAAATTTAGAATGAAAGTTGCAATATTTCTTTCTATTTTTCGGTTTAAAACACGTTTTAATCATAATTTTATTTGAATAGTTTTGTATAAACCTTATCTAAATTGTAATAGAATTATTTTAGAAATTAAGATATCTTATATTTAAGCTAGTTTATAAACATAGTCTACCTCTATTTTTCTTTATAACTTAAATGTATTTATACTTGTAAGAAAGTTTTGATTTATGTACTGTAAATACATTATTACATTGTTTGTAAAGTAGTTGATTATTTCTATGCTATCATACATATGATTCTGCTTACTAACAAATTTCTTTTTTTGTATTAATACTTTTAATTAAAGTAATATCATCATACAATTTAATATAAATATAGAATTAATCATATTACAGATATCTTCATGTTGTTATATCTTTTTAGACTATGCAACTTATTAACCTTATATGTCAGAAATTAAGGTGTATAGAATAAGAAATGAAAACAAAAATTCATTATATTAGGCGATTATCAGACAAGCTTTATTACAGAAGTCATAGTATGAATGTTGTTGAACATACAGTTTTACTGATCCAAGTCATTGTATTTTTCTTTCCGGCAGTGATTATGATTGATTTATTCTAGTAACGGTCGGATTAATAATCCATTTCAAACGGAGAATTGGAATGATGAGATTTAATAGTTGGTAATCCTCTTAATATTTTTAAAAGATAGAAAGTCTTATCGTAGTCTTCTTGCTTCTCTCTCAGATTCTAGTAAGGTTAGGAGGTCGCCTTCACGAACCGGTCCTTTTACATTCCTGATAATTTGTCGATTTTGTTCTCCAAGGAATTCTACCTTTACTTGTGTGCACTGTCCTTGCGAACCAGTGCGGCCTAATACTTTTATTACACGTGCCAATACTACTGGTTTATCCATTTTTCTTCCACGTGGGTTTGACGGGTCAACGTAAAGACGCTTTACGAAAGAGGAAGAACCGTTTCCGCTTTTCGATTAAATAGCTAAGATGAAGTTTCCGTTAAAAATCTAAAGTTTCGTTCTTATGAAGCGATTGTAACCAATGATAAACATGGAGACTATAAAGAATTCTGATTGGTTAATAATGAACTACAGCAGCTATTTTATATTACATTAAAGTGAAATACATTGGTTTAATAAATATTATTTAAATATAAATATAATTTACATGTTAAAATATTATTTTAATTCTTTTTCGAAAAATTAATTTTAATTTATATTTATAAAATTTAGTATCATTAATGTATTTGGTTCTGGATTAGAAAATAATATCTACATTGTTGTTACTTTCTCTTTTTTATTATAACATAATTTCTTCTTTAATCATCTATATTTGAATTACATTATATTTCGAGTTATTTTCTCTGAGAAATGAATAACTTCTCAAGAAGATTAAATTCCTAGGAACAACTATTATTCAGATCTATTATTCGAACATTACATACAACAAATTTAGGTTCATATAATAAGAATTAATTTTTTATATTTATACATATATAATTAATTAAACGTATATGAAAGTATGAATATAATGAATATTTTTCATGTAACTTATTGTCAAGTATTAATATATAACATTTCTTTTTATTTTGCAAAAATAATTTTAAAATGACACTTCCAGGAATATATGGCATTTAACTCTGTATAAATTATTACATTCACTAATCTGTAATAATACCTATGAAAATGTTTGACTTAATTTAAAAATCATATATTTTTCAATTATTGATTATTAATTATATATTTAATATTATTCAATTATTAAAATTCTCAATTTTACAATATAATTGCTTAATTAACTACATGTATTTCAAACAGCATGAATAACTCTTCACAGTCAGTCTAACGTTCACCTTTATTTTTATCTCCTGTACTTTCAACAATGCTAGAAGCTGATAAGGCTCCTGAAGGAAAATATAGTAATTCGCAGTACTTTTTTCATACAGGGATTGTTTTTCACATTATTTAATACTAGAATAGTGTTTCTTGTTTGTGCCCTCATTCTGTTATTTCCCAACAAAATTTCCGATTTCTACTATGGAAATATAATTTGCTGAGTAACAAATAGTTGACACTAATATATAACACTAAATGAAATAGTCAATCAACTAATCATAGTCACCATAATTTTTACTGCCATAAGTTAGTAGAAAGTGTTTATTCAGGTAATGCAGTATTATTTAATTTTCCTGATGTAGTTGAAAAATTCATTATACTTAGACATAAAAAAATATGTCAAGGAAACAGATTTGAAAAAAGAAGCTAAGGGATATGAAAGATTCAAGGAAAGAACATAAACTTTCTAAAGGCAGATCTAAAGGGAAGGATGAATTAGAAGAAATAGGTATGTCTTAACTTGTCAAATATTTTGAATTTTTTAAATGTTTCGTTTGATTTTATAAATTTTATCATATATGCATTAATATTTTTAATTTTATGCATCAAATGGAAAAAAAGAACGTAAAGATTTTGACTCTAGCCGTGAAAGTTTGAAAAGAGGTCCAAAGAGACCAACTAGACAAAGTGTAGATAGTTCCTCTAAAGCTTCTCCTAGTCCACGTGATACACCACCGTTGAAGCGTCGAAGAATATAACAATAAATGTTTTTATAAGATCATTTAAATTTAGAATGAAAGTTGCAATATTTCTTTCTATTTTTCGGTTTAAAACACGTTTTAATCATAATTTTATTTGAATAATTTTGTATAAACCTTATCTAAATTGTAATAGAATTATTTTAGAAATTAAGATATCTTATATTTAAGCTAGTTTGTAAACATAGTCTACCTCTATTTTTCTTTATAACTTAAATGTATTTATACTTGTAAGAAAGTTTTGATTTATGTACTGTAAATACATTATTACATTGTTTGTAAAGTAGTTGATTATTTCTATGCTATCATACATATGATTCTGCTTACTAACAAATTTCTTTTTTTGTATTAATACTTTTAATTAAAGTAATATCATCATACAATTTAATATAAATATAGAATTAATCATATTACAGATATCTTCATGTTGTTATATCTTTTTAGATTATGCAACTTATTAACCTTATATGTCAGAAATTAAGGTGTATAGAATAAGAAATGAAAACAAAAATTCATTATATTAGGCGATTATCAGACAAGCTTTATTACAGAAGTCATAGTATGAATGTTGATGAACATACAGTTTTACTGATCCAAGTCATTGTATTTTTCTTTCCAGCAGTGATTATGATTGATTTCTTTTAGTGACAGTTGGATTAATAATCCATTTCAAACGGAGAATTGGAATGATGAGATTTAATAGTTGGTAATCCTCTTAATATTTTTAAAAAATAGAATGTTTTAGCGTAGTCTTCTTGCTTCTCTCTCAGATTCTAGCAAGGTTAGGAGGTCGCCTTCACGTACCGGTCCTTTTACATTCCTGATAATTTGTCGATTTTGTTCTCCAAGGAATTCTACCTTGACTTGCGTACACTGTCCTTGCGAACCAGTGCGGCCCAATACTTTTATTACACGTGCCAATACTACTGGTTTATCCATGTTTCTTTCACGTGGCTTTGACGGGCATATGTAAAGACGCTTTACGAAAGAGGAAGAACCGTTTTTGCTTTTCGATTAAATAGCTAAGATGAAGTTTCCGTTAAAAATCTAAAGTTTCGTTCTTATGAAGCAGTTGTAACCAATGATAAACATGGAGACTATAAAGAATTCTGATTGGTTAATAATGAACTTCAGCAGCCATTTTTTATTACATTAAAGTGAAATACATTGTTTTAATAAATATTATTTAAATATAAATATTATTTACATGTTAAAATATTATTTTAATTCTTTTTCGAAAAATTAATTTTAATTTATATTTATAAAATTTAGTATCATTAATGTATTTGGTTCTGGATTAGAAAATAATATCTACATTGTTGTTACTTTCTCTTTTTTATAATAACATAATTTCTTCTTTAATCATCTATATGTGAATTACATTATATTTCGAGTTATTTTCTCTGAGAAATGAATAACTTCTCAAGAAGATTAAATTCCTAGGAACAACTATTATTCAGATCTATTATTCGAACATTACATACAACAAATTTAGGTTCATATAATAAGAATTAATTTTTTATATTTATACATATATAATTAATTAAACGTATATGAAAGTATGAATATAATGAATATTTTTCATGTAACTTATTGTCAAGTATTAATATATAACATTTCTTTTTATTTTGCAAAAATAATTTTAAAATGACTTACTTCCAGGAATATATGGCATTTAACTCTGTATAAATTATTACATTCACTAATCTGTAATAATATCTATGAAAATGTTTGACTTAATTTAAAAATCATATATGTATTATACTTGTTATGTGTATTATAATAAAAGAACTATTTTTTTTAGAAAGAAGCAATTTATACACAATATATCCTTTCTCACAAACATTGCACTATTATTCTGCATTTTAAATATCAATAATAATATTTTCTAATTTCTCATTCTAATTTAAAGTTTGGTTGCATATCTTTTATTACTCTGGTGAACCATAAAGCATTAACAGAATGAAATTCAATTGCATAACATAAAAAAAGGATGAAAATTTATACGATACATTGGATATAATAACATTTTAAACTTTGCATTTTGCACACATAAAAAAAATATAAAAGATTATAATCTGATCATATAGTTATAAATATTTAGGCAATAATTATTTTGTTTCATGTATTTCGATGTATAATAAATGCATTATTTATTTCAATGAAAAATCAGCATTTAAAGAAATGTTGCGAAAAATGATTTTAAGTCATATCTGACATAAATTATATCATATAGTACATTTATTGTACTGCAAATACTTGTACTTATTTGCATGGATGCATTTCTTTTTATATCAAGAGTGGACCCCGAAGCATAAAAACTAAGTTCCAATTATTAAAATTCTCAATTTTACAATATAATTGCTTAGTTAACTACTTAGTGTTTCAAACAGCATGAATAACTCTTCACAATCAGTCTAACGTTCACCTTTATTTTTATCTCCTGTACTTTCAACAATGCTAGAAGCTGATAAGGCTCCCGAAGAAAAATATAGTAATTCGCAGTACTTTTTTCATACAGGGATTGTTTTTCACATTATTTAATACTCGAATAGTGTTTCTTGTTCGTGCCCTCATTCTGTTATTTCCCAACAAAATTTCCGATCTCTACTATGGAAATATAATTTGCTGGGTAACAAATAGTTGACACTAATATATAACACTGAATGAAATAGTCAATCAACTAATCATAGCCACCATAATTTTTACTGCCATAAGTTAGTAGAAAGAGTTTGTCCAGGTAATGCAGTATTATTTGATTTTCCTGATGTAGTTGAGAAATTCATTCCACTTAAAGACATCTGTGACATCTGTTGCGGCAACTGTAATATTATATCATTAAATAATTTTAGAGAGTTTGTTATTATATTATAGATTATTTATAATTTTTATATACCTGAGTAACAAAAGCTGCAGAAGATTGCTGTTGTTGAGTTGCTAAATTAAAAAATGGGTTACTTCCAGGCGCTGGTTGAATATTTTGCGTCAACATTCCACCACTCCATCCATTATTAGTTTGTCCTAATTGCATCATCTATGACAAAGTATATATTAATTACATTGTACATGAAAAACGGAGTATAAGCTATTACATTCTTATACCATTTGAGATTGCATTGCAACACCAGCATTTGGTACACCATTTATTTGATTCATTTGACTCATATGTAAACAACTTCCTAAAGGATTAGTTACTACTCCTCCTATAGAAGTAGGATTTTGAGTAATTTGATTTTGATTGATTGGTACTTGACTTGTAACAGTCATTTGAGTTGGCATGTGGTTCAATTGATTGAAGGAACTTTGTGGATTTTGAAAACTGCTTTGTTGACCATAAGCAACTACACCGGGTACTTGTTGCTTGTATTGTATAGATTGTTGTTGATTGAACATACTACCTAGAATGAAATATTAAATCGTATATTATTTCTAATGTTAATGATATATATATGTATTAAAGCTCAAAAGATTTATATAGTACCAGAAACTCTAAAAATTTGTTGTTGTTGAGGGCTTGGTGTACCATACAAAGCTAAAATACTGTCTTTAGTCATTTTACTTTTTTCTTGAGATAATGGAACTGGCTGATCGAAGAAGTTTTCTTCCTCGTTTTTACTTGTTGTTGCTTCATTTGTAGTATTACCATCCGTTGTGGGTGCTGATGTTGGTGGTGCAGATAAAAATGAGGAAAAGATATCATCTCCAGATCCATTTGCACTTGGTTGATTGGTAGTTGGAGCATCTGAAGATAAAGATTTTTAAAAACATTGAATATGTTATATAAAATAGAATAACTTACCAAGGCCTAACAGATCTAATGTTGCAGCGTTACTTGTTCTTCCTAACTTAGGACTGACAGAACTTAATGGTTTTGGCAGCTGTGGCACTACTTCTGGTTTTTTTACAGGTGGAAGTACAGCCTGATTAGTGCTAGATTTTGATCCTTCTTTTTTCCGTCTACGTTGTTTTTCGGCTTCTTCCTCAAGTTCCTTATCCCAATTTACCTGTTTGTGATATTAAGAATTTAAAAAATAAAAGAGTATTATTTATTTTTCTAGTTCTATATATACTGATTATAAAATGTTCTCTTTTGTTATTTATATTTAAATAAAAAGATATGTCTGTTTTTGTTTCAACACATCTATTCATCATATATTATTTTACCTTTGGCAAAGCAGGTGGTACCCATTCTCTTGCAATGTATTTTTTATGTTCATATTTCGCACGTATAAAACTTTCTAAACTACAATCAGTTTGAGGTCTTCGGAAACTATCTGGAAGATTAGCTTCGTAGACTGCACGTGCTCGAGAGTTTCCCATTTGTTGTAGACTCTGTTAAAATAGAAATTATAAATTAAAAAACGTAATAAGTTTTAATATTTTATATATTAATATAAATGGAAATAAATTTTGTTTATATTTCATTTTAATATTATTTATTTATTATTTGATATTTAAATTTATTATTTAATTAATAGTTTAAAATATTTTTCAAACATTAATATCAACTGAGCAAAAATGAAAAAATTGTTCTCATAATAGATATTTTGTATTTGATGACGAACCATATACATACAGATTGCAGTGACATCTAGTAAAAAATTTTTCAAATCGCCAAGAATCAAATTATACTTAATCGATAAAATCGTTATAACAGAATTTATTTCCTGTGCTACACAATAGAAACTACTGGAAATTAAATAGAGTATACATTTTTGAAATGTATCTTACATGTTGTCCTAATGCTTAAAAAAATTCCCAAGTAAATTTTCAGATTTATTATAAAAATTGAATGCATGTTTAATATCGTAACAATATCATCTTTCTTCTAAATATATAAAGAGATGAATTTAACAACGATATATGCATGTATATTGTTATACAAAGAAAAATTATGTCTTTGTTACTATGTTTTACAAAAAGAATTGTTATTATTCTAAGGAAAGTATATATTTGAAGATATATACTTATCATAATAAGATATAAAAACAAATTTAAGAGAATAGATGTAAAAATCATATACAAATTACTTGCAATAAATAATCCTATAAAAAGTTTATATAAAATTATTAATTATAAGCATACCACGACTTGCTCCGGTGTCCATGTATCCAAATTAACAGATTTAACTTTGCTTATATGAACCCCAAGATTTCTATGTATCCCAGCACAACGAATACATAAGAATATACCTAAGTTCCAACTAGCCCATCTTGGTCCTGGAAAAATATGAATGACGATACACATTTTATTATAACTTATTATAAAAACATTATAATTACTTTATAAATCCTGAATATATTTAGGTTAATTAAAAAAAGAAAAGAACCAGAAAGTATACAAAGAAAAATATAAAAATAATCTTTATGTGGAAGAAGCAAGAAAAATGTGTATGTGTGTGTGTGTGTGTGTGTGTGTGTGTGTGTGTTAAACTAACAATTTTATCATACATATGTAATTTTGACAGGCGTCAAAATGAGGAAACGTTAAAAAAAGAAAAAATAGCTATACAGTTATGCATTACACTATAATCGTAAAAAGAATTTATTGAAATATTTTGACTTTTGCTTCTGGAGAGTACGATGTGACGTTAACGCGTTATTACTGTCATTCGGTTCGTAGCGAAGAAATTAAAAATCCATAACTCGTCTTGGAAAAGTGAACGCGGAATTAGGTCGAAGGAAACTAATGAAATCGATGAATTCTATTATATAAATGTCGTTAGATTTACTAGCTTTTGTTCATTTTCGAAACGATAAAAGATCTTATAGGAAAATGATTTTCTTATCGTTCACTCGCGAATAGATATCCTTCGGAAATTCTTGACGACAAACGAACCTTTCGCATCGCAGTCAACACAGTACTTGTTGTCTTCATCTCTTAACATTTGATTTAAGAGGTTTTGACATTTGTCTTGGATTTGTTTGGCACGTTCTTTCTCAAGGCGGGATGTCATTCTTGCGGCGGATCCACGTAATGACTCTCACCGTACACAACTCCAAAACAATGTTTTTTCTTTCGCGACGCGGACATGCACGAACGAACAGTCCAGGGGTATAGTATGGTGCAATGGCCCAGCGGACGCCCCCAGTCGTCCTTATTGTCAATCAGGAAAACGTCATGAATCTTGGAAGGATTTCATTGGTCCTTTTAACAAGCATAATCAAATGATACAATAGATAGTAATAAGAATAGAAAAATTTATTTAATCGATCCTGATAACTTGTGTTTTTTGTTATAAATTAGTATTTTTAACTAATCGAGTCTGTTACGTTTTTCCTCTTCGGCGCCATTATACCTTAGGTTAGTGCTACGTGGCGCTTTAAGCTGATTGGTCGATTCAAGAAGCAGAAGCCAATTGTGTGCTTCGTGTTTATCCGGCGCGGGATGTCTAACACTTTTAAAAGTTCAGACCAAATATATGTATTTATGTATGTAATAATTTATTCAATGTTACGTACGATTTAACATTTATATGTTATTTTAGATTATATTTAAATATTGTTACATTAATTTCCATATAATTGTAGAGATTATATTGAAATTATACATATACATATATATATATATATATATATATATATATATATATATATATATATATATATATATATATATATATATATATATATATAACAAATTCTGATAAACTTTGATATTTCAAGTGTTTTTTCTTTTGATTTTTTTTCTTCATTACATTTTGAAATTTTATACTTACACGTATACTGCTATTCATCATATAAAGTATCTCTTGCACGATCTTATAAACGACAGTAAGTAATTGTAAGTGTATGCGTTATGACAATGTTGTCTCAAAGAAATTTATCAAATATGTGATGATCTTGATGTGAATATTTGTCCATGTACCAGGTAAAGTAAAGGATGTTTATTATCAGATATTGTAGTTTAAATTATTTCTTATCAAGTCATCTTTCAATTACGGTAATAAAAGGAAAAAAGAAAAATAAACGTCATTATTTCATTTCTTGTTATTTTTAAATCAAAAGATTTTAAATAATAAATATTTAGTAATTACGTCATATAAGTTTTCCGATCATCGAAATACGATAATAGTTAGAGATAGTTCAAGGCCGCTGTAACGTGTAGTTTATAAGTATCGCGTGTCACTTATAATTGTAATTGCTTCGAAAAAGAATCATTATTTTTACGTCATGACGATTTACGATCAACAGCTGTTACTTCCCTTGACATTTTTATCTTCATATTTTCATAACATTATCCTTCGACTTCATAGTAGTTCTGTTATGGATTATTAGACCTTTGTTATTGGCCATTGAAACCTTCGTCGTTTTGCTATGTTATTTGATTCCCAATACGTATGTACATGTGTAACTCAAGATCCGTATCGTTTTTAAAGTGTTTCATCGTTTCGACCCTTCAACGCTAGCCCATATTATTTATCTAACCCCGTTCGACGAAGACGAAGTTGTCTTTGAGGTAGGCCGAGGAGCGTGATATTCTCGAAACTGTTTTGCTGGAAAACGTTATAGGATGGAAAAAGGAAGCCTCAGTGTATTCAAGTAGTCGAACAGTAGGTAGTTCTAGTCTTGTAGTAGTAGTCATCGCGTCGCCGTAAGGGACAGATCGTACCGCAAAGAATTTACATGTAGGAGTTTGAACAATTTTTTTTTTTTCAAAATTGACTTACCTACCTCATTTATCGGTACGATCGCATTGTTTAAAAATACTTAGAAATTTTTTAAATATGCATAGAATTATTAATAGTGATGTTACATTTTCCCCAACAACAAGTGTACAAGTTCAGTCAAGAGAACAAGAGGACAGGAAAGAGAATCATTTCATAAAGGTAACATTGATAAATAGTACGTTAATCCGATTTAAATTCATATTAAAAAGGATTCAATTTTCACTTTTGTTATTAAAACTTGATCTCTTGCATGCCAGCAATATTTCATCGGTGCACTTTTTCGACGTTAATTTCGTAACTTTAGGGGCAAATTAAATTTACATTGCAAATGTATTCTCAGAGATTTTTTTTTCAGGACGTTGCTTCGACCTGAAAAATGGCTGCCATCCATCCGTTCCAGAAAAGAGAGTTAAACTCGAATGCACTGGATCCTGGACACGTTTCATTATCCTGTGCACTTCAGTACTGTAAAATTATTGACGTAAAAACAAAAATAAAAGGAAAAAAAAAAATATCAGCAAAGATCTCAACTTAGTTTTCGCGATTACTTTTTAAAAAAGATATACGGGCACTTTTATGATCGTTCAAACTCCTACAGCATTTTAAATTAGTAATGTTACGCGCTAACGATGAAAGGAATACGATCGGACGAAATAAAAGAACGGTCCTTGATTTTTTTGCTCATAAATCATTTTAACTGTTCGTTGTATATGTCTAGAGATAGTCTATGCGATATCCGCAATGTCCCTTATCGTCCTAGCATTTTCATTAATCTTGATGACGTCCGACAATGGACTCGAATACATCTGAAGGATAGCATGATCGGGCATTTATTTCTGGCTTTAAGTACTCTTTATCTGTATTGAAGGTTCAGAATTTTGTTTTATTTGGATATTTATTATAATTATCATAAGATTCATAGATATCACCGTTACTAAAATGTATGATAGATATACGTATGTTCTACGTATACTTTATTAGATATAAATTAATTTTTACATTTATATTTTATATCTTTATATCTTTTGCATTTTCACGTACAGCTTATATGACAGATCTAATTAATATGATTTGTTACGTGCGTTCAAAAATTTTTATATAACATACGTACGATAGATGTAATCGTTCTGTATGGGGATTTCTCGATCAATAGGAGAGAAGGCGCGTGTTTAGAGTTCAGTTAGTTTTACGAATGCTTTAACAACTTCAACTCTAATGTAGTAGCGTGTTAGAAATTACGCATTTATTATAAAAGCGCTTCGCTTTTATCAATCTTTATTTTTCTGGTACTACCATCGAAATGTTTTACTATTTAAAAGGGTGTTTATTAAATTGTTATCTTATTATATTAATTTTTTGTTTGTTTTCAGAATACGTTTCGTAGAAGAGAGCTCGGTTGGATCTCGAAGAATGGTAGGATTGACTCGTGACATAGAACCTTTTCTACAAGCTTCGAGACTCCTCGGATGTGGGCCACACGTTATAAACGAGGAAGATATTTTAATTACGAGACGTGGCATGATATACACGCTTTTATGGATGTCCATATATTTTAGTACCTGTGTCATCGGTCTTTATTTAATAATCGTTGATACTGAACTCGAGTACAAGAGTTTATTGTTGACCTTTGCGAGAACAGGTCTATCTTACATTTGTCTCTTTACCGATGCCATTCTTTCGATTGCCTGGAATTGGAAGATTCATGCAGCCTTCGCCCAATTACGTAACTTCGATCGCACCACGAGATTTAACGAACGTCCAAATAAAAACAATAACACTCGTCGCAAGTGCCAAGTTTTAGTCTTAATTACTTTCTTGGTTTGGTTTGCCGTTGGATATACGAGCTACTGGTAAGATCGATCCCCTTTTACGATATTTTTACGTTCCGTGACGTTTCATGCCTTCGGAATTATAAACAACGTCATATTATTTATTTATTTATTTATTTATTTTTCCTATTTTTATTCGCCATACTAAGACGTTAGTTACGTTTTATCGCTTCTTGTTTCAACGCGGAACTAACCATGGACATTGGATACGTGCTTTCTAGGTGATACGGTCATATGATATAAAATATAACTGATAAATAGAAATATCAGTAAAAAAACTAGAATATAAATACACCTTGCGTATTCCTTTACAGCTTTAACGCGAATTATGATAATTTGCCATTTATCTTTTCTCATCATTTCAATTAATGTTTTTCTTTTTTTTCATAGTCGCATCGAATTGAATCAGATAGACGTTTTAACTTTTAATCTTGCAATGTAATCTCTCTTTCTTGATTCGAGCGTATTTTTTTACATTTCCTCTTCTCTCTTTCTCTCTTTTAAATTATTGCGAGTATGTGCGTTTGGATATACGTGTATGTATTTGCACAGTTGCGAAGAATCAGCGCCGATGTTCAATGGGATCACTTATGGGATGGTGAACGCGGCGATATCGATGCAGCTATTGAAATTTGTCGGATTGTCATTTCTCCTCTATCAAAGATTTCGAAGGCTCTGTGAAATATTGTTACTTCCCGAAGGTGAGTTTATTCCTTGACGTGCTATTCTAATCTTTTTCATCGAGGACATTCTCTATTTATTTATTTACGCCTTTTATTTGTCACATGTTACGATCGATTCGAAATATAGAACGAGAGAAAGAGATACTTTCTTATCTTCTCTGTTTTCTTATTTTGTCTTTTCTTTCCTTTCCTTCTTTCTCTTTCTTTCTCTGTTTTTTCCTCGCTTATGAATCTTCCATTTATTTTATCGTAAACGCATACCCCCCTCCCCCACAAACAAACACACACACACATCATTTGGTTTCCTCTTAGAACGGTAACCGATCGTGTAATGTCGTTTCGTCACATATCTTAAAGAAAGCTACCAAGCTCGTTTCTAGGTTGACAAGTAATCGATTGAATCCTTTAATGACCTTCTACGCACGTAACATTGATATATATCATGTATTGTAAACGAATAATTAATATACCAGACAAGTTTCATTAACGATCTAAGTTTCACCCTTTTGTTATGTCTATTTAATGTTTTTCAAAGTTTCCCGGACTCTACAAGATAATATTTATGTATTAAAGTACTTCACTTTGAACTTTAATCATGACTCGTTACTATTCCGTGGAACACTTTATTTCAATTAACAATTAATATGAAGCCTCACTTTATCAGACTATCGTTAAAGTGAAATTAAACGTTAAACGATATATCGAAATATGTATATACTAATATCAAGAAAAAAACTATTTATATATATGTGTATATATTACGATATATAACGTATATTTACATCAAGTGTATCTAACTTATTTTCCGCGCGTTTCGTTAAATTTTTACTATAACGCGGGATCACGTGTTTATCAAATTTATTCTATTGCGTTTTCATAACTGAAAATATGAGTTTCTCTTGTATATCCATTAACCCAATGGGTTTTAATATAACAGTAAATTTATTGATAACAATTTAAAAGAGAATATTTTTACCTTCGTATTTTATTCCCTTTCTATTTTTTTTTCTTTTTTACTGCATCAGCGTTTCATGTTAACGTTTATTATTTAATACTGCAGATGGGAAGATCATGGTTTTGGAACGAGCGAGAATGAATTTTCGGTTAGAAGAAATATGGTGGTTACATTGTTGCTTGTCGAACGCGACTCAAATCGTAAATTCGGTTTATGCGGCTCAACTTTTCTTTTGGATCATCAGCATGTCTTTTAACACCCTTTCAAGACTCTACACGATCAATGAACATAACGAATTGTCGACTTTGTTGCTGGTACGAGAATCCTTGTTGATTTCTGCTTGCGTCGGGAATCTTTTTCTGATCGTAGCTATTTGTCATGCTACGGCATCCCAGGTAAGCTCGGTAAAGCTAGAAAAAGGATGTTCTATTTGAATTTCCATAAAAATAATGTTTCATCGTATTTGATATTTCAAGGCAAACGAAGTCGGAAAAATTGCCTTTTCTCCCCTTTCCTCGGTCATCGGAAAACGGAATTTCACCCAGGTGAGATCTATTGGAAAAATGTCTCTCTTTCAATTTCTTTCTTTTTTTCTTTTTTTTCTTTTTTTTTCAAACGTTTTCGTGCCTGTGTTCTATTTCAATTTAAAAGTTCTCACGATCCTCGTGGAAATCTAAGATCATTCAAATTCGAATTTCAAGATCACTCTCGTCCTACGAATTATTCGTTTGCCTCTAGATTATCGTTGTTCTTCGACAGTTAATTACAGTGAAATAATTGGACCGAAGGATTACTTTTATTAAAGCATTCCTTCACGATCTTTCTGTTTTCGCAGTTCTCTTTTTTATCTTTCTCTTTCTCTCTCTCTCTCTCTCTCTCTCTCTCTTTGCAACTTTATCGATCTGCTTCTCGTAATTACAGGATAACATCGAGGTTGCGGCATATTTTCAGCTAAGGAAAGTCTATTTTTTCGCTGCCGCTGGCTTGATTCGCATCCAACTGTCTCTTCTTATTTCCGTAAGACGATACGAAGCTGAGAAAGTTAATATAACTCAGTTTTTGTTTTTTTTTTTCCTTAAAATCACACACCTACATAATACCAAATTGTTTATTCATCCACGATCAAAAAATATGTCATCTTTATTTTTACAGATAGCTTCAGGAATAATGACATATCTCGTGATTCTACATGCCAATAACGTGTGATCTCCTACATCGAAGATGAACTTCTACGTTGATTCCCATTCTACGATTAATTTTCACGTGACAGAACGTTTTGTTGTCATTCTATCGATGCAACCAGTATTATTCGAAAAATAGAATCTCGAGTAGCTGGAAAGAACGAAGTGGTTGGATTAAATGAATCGATTGGTTTGATGCAATTTTCATTCATTTTTAAACTTTGTTTTACTGCATTAATTATTGTATACATATATACACATACATGTATATATACACATATCATATATGTGATATATGATATATGAAGTATATCGTATATGATATATCAAGTATGTGAAAGATACGTTTCGTTAAGGAAAAACTACGAAAAAAATTTTAAAGGATCAGTTAATAAAACGGTTTCGTAGTTATTGAAACTATTGTTAGTTATAATAAAAAATACGACGAGCGTTCGATAGAATTGTGAATTTCCAAGGATGCAGTCAAGAGGAGGAAGAGAAAAGGAACAAGAACTATGGATAGGGTTGACGAAGTATAGAAAAGATGTTAAAGTTGACGTAGTTTCGATTTGCTTTTGCCATCAAATGATATGTCGTCGTCGTAGACGACAGAAGCAACGATATCGACGTAATGAGATACCTACGTGTGAATTTCGTGCTTTCTCTCTCTCTCTCTCTCTCTCTCTCTCTTTCTATCTTTTTTTTTTCTTCTACGGTAGAAATTGTCGCGTTGGAAAATTCACAATGGAATTACTCTCGATTTATCTTTGTTTGTTGAACGTGATTTCAAATTAAACTTATCGATCGAAAAAGGAATTAAACTAAATTCAATATTATGATTACAAGATTAAATAAAAAAATCACTTGATTCTGTTTCACGACGAATGCATTTGTTTTGTTTTGTTTGAATTTTTTCTTTTTTTTTTTTTTTTTTACGGCATGGTAATCGGACGATTTTTTTATTAATTGGAATTTTACCAAATTACACGTACCACGAATAAATGAATTATCGGATCGTAAAGCTATTAAGTTCGTACTACCTAAATGATGATGTCGACAACTGGTTAATGTGTGTTGATGTTATTATATTATAAATATCGTATCTCGTTGCGGTGTAATATACATCGTACGATTGGACGCAGAAGAATTGATTAGTTTTAATTATAGAGTATTATGATTATAATATAAAAAAAAGCGATAATATTATTTTAATATAAAATTAATGATACGTCTATTGGATAGTTAAATGTACATACAGTTTACAATTAGATATGATATATATCGTGGGCGTTTCTATGTTCAGAGATAGCCGAGGTTAATAAAAAAAAAAAAAAAAAAAAAAAAAGAAAAAAAAAAAAAGAAAAAAAACTAGAAACACAGTTGATATTATTATGGATAATATTAGTATAAAGAATGTTAGTCTTTTACTTGGACGCGGCTACGACGACTCTTATGGCTGTTTTTCTCAAGATTGTCCCTCCGTTATTCTTTTCTCACGTACGTCCCGTAGCCATTCTCATCTTCACTCACATTCGTACATACGCATACGGCAATCCTTATCACTCTTCGTCCTATTCCTTGTTTCGTTGCCTATCTCACTCATGCCGCGTTTCCATCTCACTCTCTCTCCCTTTTTCTCTCTCTCCCAATCTCCACTCCTTTTCTACCTTTCATAAATGATGCACCTTACGAAGGACACAACGTTCTTTTTGTTTGAACGCCGACCGTTTTGTCTCATACACACACACGCACGCAGCTAATTAAATGATAGAATTTTTGTCCGACTGTCGATAGACTTACTTATCACGCACGAATACGCACAGCTAACTAACTCTAGAAACTTCCATCCCTTCTCTAATTGCCGATAGGACTTATCTCGTAGATACATACGCAATAATTTTTCGAATGCGCGCTGATTTATCGAGCATTGTATTCAGTGATCCACGTCGTAAATATTTTTGTAACAAACGATCGTCGTTGAAACAAAGATGTGACAGATTAATTCGTATCCGATTTCGTTCTACTATTATTGTCATCGTTCAAAGTCGGCCCAAAGTAACGTATAAAAATATAAGAAAATCCGAAAGCGAGATCTTCTTGGTTTATTTTTACATTAAAGACCGAGGACGTGAACAAAAGTAAAATTTCGATAAAAATAAATAACACGAAACTTCAATCAATTAAAAAGCGCAAGTAATTATGTTATCTGCGATGTATTGAAATACGAAGCGTACGCAATAAGAACTCGCGAGAAATTTATAAATTTTCTTTTAATATGTAGAAACATTATGTTAGCCAATAAGTATCTAATATTAGATTTTTCAATAGTAGAAAATAAAACTGCGTTGTTTATTTAGATATAAAACAGCAAAAGGTGGCTTTATTAACATTACTTATTTGTTGGCTAATCCAATGTATATTGATCGTAGAACAATTCATAAATAATTCGAGGGAATAAATAACGTTAGAATTTTGCGTACAAAATACTAGTGTTGTTTATTTAGAGATATGCGATTCTGAAATTGTTATTATTAACGTTATCTATTTATTGGTTAATCCGATGTATTTCGATTGGGGAACCATTCGAAAATAATCACGAGATGAAAATTTCGATACGAGTGGTCTTGATTTTCGTTATGAAAGCGCGAAGGATGAAGGAGATATGAAAAGATGAAAGACGCAGGCGCGTCCATGAGGTGTAGGTGGGCTCGTTTATACGAGTACGGCGGCGCCTTCGACACCTTCGGCGGGAGTCACGATTCTATTCCCTTCAGTATGCCGCGATTCTTCTTTCTGCTTTGTCGTCGGCGACAACGGATGAAAAAGTTCGTGATACGCGTTGAAATAATAACGGTCGGTGATCGCGAATAAATTTTATTTTATAGATACTATTTTTTCATTCTTCTTTTTTTCTTTTCCATCATTTATTTCAAACGAGACGGAGAGAGAGAGAGAGAGAGAGAGAGAGAGAGAGAGAGAGAGAGAGAGAAGAGAAAAGAAAGAGAAGAGAGAGAGAGAGAGAGAGAGAGACGAGAGAGGGAGAGAACGAAAAAGGAAGAGAGGAAAGAAACCGTAAAGAAATCGAAATTTCGACTAAGTACCTTCCGATTAAATTAGTATCTATCGAAAATCGAACATGACGACAGTAGAGGAAGAATTTTTTGCACTTTTAATTTTGGTGATGACGGTGATTGGTTTAATGGACCTGGGAGAGATTCTGCGGTTATTATAAATGTATATGGTGGTGTGTATTATTATTAATCGAGGTAAAATTGTAAACATCGTCATGTTGCTTCTGTGTAGGATAGTGTTCGCTAAAGTGCAATGTTGAATATATTAGTTTATTATTAAATTGATACGCTTTATTTGTTACATTTGAGGAAAAAAAACTGAGTAACGTTTATTGTGATTTTGTGCGATCTCGTATAATTATCGAGGAAAAAGTTGTCTTATCAATTTTATTACGTATCTAATATTTGCAATATAAAAGATATTTTATCCTCATTTTTTGTTATAAACGAGTGAGAAATTAAGTTCTCCGGGTAATAATGAAGTTACGTGATACAGAAAAGATACAAAAAATCACACGTAAAAGGTAAAAATGGTAAAAAGAAGTTAGAGAGAGAGAGAGAGAGAGAGAGAGATATTTATAATATTCACGAATGAAAAGTTCAAATACGAAATTAAATTTTGTCGATATCGGTAGAATATGAAAAAGGTCGATATTTGACTTCATTCTGTGGTTCTTTTGTGAAAAAAACTTTTCTTTTTTATCGGCGAACGTTCGTTAAATTTTATTTATTTATCAATGAATCGTTTACGATATACATATTTTAAATTGATTAGACATTACGAGCTGGAATTTTAAATGAAATGGAAGGCAAAAGAAGAAAGAGAGCTAATACGATATTGTCGTGTCAATCAAATGAACCGTATAAATTGAATATACTCGAATCTTTGTCAAAAATATTTCTCTAGCATGCAAGGAAATGAAAAGAATTACAGTGAAATTAGACGTGATCGTTGATAGTAAAAAAATATGTTAAAGTACAGTACACTTTATATTGTACGAATATAAGTATTTGGATATTTATAGGAGGAGGATCAAAACAAAAATTATTCCACGTTCGTTCTTTCAATTGGTCAATAGATGATTTGAAAAAAATTTTTTTTCGTAACCCATCGAGTTTTTTTTTTTTTTAATTGCTCTCAATTCGCTTGATCTTGATAAAGGAATATAAAAGATTTCATTTCGATTTTCATCCACTTAAGCGTGAGAATTCTCTTGTAAAGGAGCAATCGTTTAAAAATTAATGATCTTCCAATAATACTTTCTAACGAATCGACAGAACAAAGAAGGAATTACTGGAATAAAAAAAAAGAAAAAAAAAGGGAAAGAAAGGCGCGAGAAGTGCGTGCTATCGGGATGAAAATTCAATTCCGTTAGAGAAGAACTTGGCGTTTAATGGATCGCGAAAGATAGAATGGAATATAACGAAGGGCACAGGACTCAAGTGTACTTCCTATTAAAGCTTTTCAACAATACGTTGACAAACGTATGAGTAGTAATGGAAGTCAAAGAATTCTATTATTTGTCATATTGAATTTGGTCTTGAAGAGTTTCGACGATATGACGTCAAGGCAAAAGTAATGCTTGCACTCTAGCGAATTATATAAATGTATATATATATATACATATATATATATATTTTTATTATACTTGTCAAGTCCTCGGTACATACGAATAAAAAGAAAAAAAGACGCGTACTCATTTCCTGATGTTCTTTCAGACGGATCGCATGTGTTAGAAGATCTCTCTGGTTCTTTACAATTTAAAATACGTCCGGTGTGTCTTGCTTCCTTATTATTTTTTTTTTTTTTTCAGTTAACCGCATCTACTTTCCATATTTTTATGCGGAGTATCCATGAGAGAGATATAGTTTTTCTCGAAGGAAATATAACCGAGAGCTATTTTAATCATAGGGAATTATTAATTAACTCCCGTTGGTTACGTTTTTTCATATATCTTGAACTTGATCACTAATTTATTTTGTCAAAACTAATTGTAAATCTAATTGATAAATAACTCAATTGAATGCTTCCGTTTAATTCCATCTAATCATTTACCGTAAGATCATTTATTTCAAGGATATCTTATAAACGTGTTTTAGTTATTATTAGCGCCAACGTTAATTCATTTAAACTTCGAATCATTATCAAATTTTTCTTAATAATTTTCTCCGGTCGCAACTCGATCCTCCGACAAATATTCACAAGTTCATCATCGAACCATTGAACTTTTTTCTTTCTTTTCTTTTTTTTTTTTTTTTTTCTTTTGGAAACAGACACGCCACCCCTTAGCTACATCGTTCAAAAGAAAAATGTCAAAGGTGAAAGGACCTTTAGATATACTCGAAAAGCTACCGATGTTTGTATTGCGGTAGCTGAAATTTTCTTTGGGTTATCCTGATCTAATCTTGTGGGAAAGGATCTGAGAAAAAAGGAAGAGGAAGATTCAAAGAGGGTGTTAAATGTGGATGATGGTGATTATATCTCTTGGGATATATAGGAAGTATCTTATTTGCGGGAACAACAACTATGACACGTTCGCTACGCGATTCTTTTTGGTTTGATACTGGAATATATAATAAGAGTACAACGACGATGTCAACAACGACACCGACTATAACGCCGTTCGTTAGCACAACCATGACGACGAATTCTACAACTGCTACTTTTCTATACGATCATAATGCAATTGTAACCAATATGATGTGGGAACTATACGATAGTTTCAATCAACCGAATTATTTGCTAATTACTCTTTATGTACCGGTCATAGCGTTAGCTGTAACAGCCAACGCACTCGTCATCGCCGTTGTCTTCAAGTATCACTATATGAGAAGGTACGTTCTTTTTATTATTTATGTCAATTTATGATAATAACGTTTACGAATAATGTATTAAAAATATTATTGGATAATTTCTTTCTTTCATTTTTGTCGGATATTGATTCGTCAGATTTGATTCATAATTAAATAATTATGAAATAATTATTATGAACTTCGGTCAAAAGTGTTGCTAAAAATTATTTTATCGGATCGTTATGCATCGTTCGTTCGTTATGTTAAGTGATTTTACTTATAAAAAAAAAAAAAAAAATAAATAAAATTGGCCATAATAAGTTCACATAAACTTATTAGCAATAAACTGTATAATGTGACGATATAATATTTCGGTAGGACGGAAACATAAAAAAAGAAAAAAAAAATTGATCTATTTCGTTTCTCGTATATACAAAGAGCAAAGACAAATGGTATCTTGAGATGCGTATCGACAGGTCAATAAAGATATCATTTTTTTTATTTGTAACTCATACCGGGCAAAGTAACTGATCGTTGGTCGAACAAAGTGTAATGTAATAGTTTTATAGACATTCGTATGTATTATTTTTGAGTGAAATACGTCGAAGAAAAACGGAAAACGATTCTACCGTTATCTCGAAGCTAGACAAATGAGGATACAAACGCTGAACGTGCATGAAGATGAATGAGTGAAAAGAGGAAGAGAGAGAGAGAGAGAGATAGTGAAAGGGAGAGTAGGAAAGAGGGAGAGAGAGAGAGAGAGAAAATAAGAGGAAATATAAGGGGAGATCGTCAAGCTTCATTTATTTTCGATCATATGCTAAAGTCGATGTTTATATAAATCCACATGGAAGAGGAGCAAAAGATAAAAAATAGAATGTTTTTCTTCATACAATCAGAGTCCATTTTGTTCTCTTTTTCTTTCTTCTTTTCTTTGATGTCGTATGGTAATAGTAAATCAAGGATTTCATTTCATCAATGGAATAATTTACTCCACAGATGTTTTCTCTCTAAATATTATCGATCGTTTAGTCGATGTTTATCTAATTAAATCCACGTGGAAAAAAAGAAAAAGAGAGAAAAAGATTTTTTGATCATATGTCTATGTCATATTTTTCTTCTTCTTCTTTCGTTGGATGTTGCAAAAATAATAAATAAAGAGGTTAATTTCATTTAAAATTAATTTCGTAGGAATAATTTTTTTTTGCTTTATTCCTAGAATATTATCTATTTATTATTTAGTTCGTAACATACTATTTGTCGTTGTTTACACGTGACGAACGATTTTAACAATTATTAGAATTTGAAAGGACGGATAATGTCTTTATGATATTTATTACCTAATTAACAGAATATTCGCTTTTGGAGTAAATAACATTGCGTTGTTGAACAGGATGATTAATTACAAAGCAGAATGAATTTCATATTCGAATTGTATGAGTTATCGGAATAAAATATATCTCTATATGGAATTACTTTGATACAAATAATGGGATAAGATTTCGACGAGCGAGAAAATCGATTAACGAGACAATTGTAATTTAACCGTTTCGATGTGGGGAGTCTTTGACAAAATTTTGCCGAAACAAAACGCCCCGGTAGCGCTTGTATCAATAGATTTCGATAGAAGTGGTCTAACAATAAAAAAAAAAAAAAAAAAAAAAAAAAAATAACTGTCATCGCTATAGAATTACGTGACAAAGAAATTTTTGAGTTTTTAACTTTAACTTATTGTTATATCACTTTTATAATCTCAAACTCGGTTGCGCAACGCGTTCCGACGCTCTGACACGTTTTGGCATGAAATGTGAAATGCGACGGTTAAGTATCCGTTTTTCTTAAAATATTTTTCTTCGTTGAAATTTTCTAACATGATATCTCCGACGTTTCTCGTACAATCGAATGACTTTTCTTCTTGTCAAAGAAAGAAAGAAAGAAAAAAGAAGAAAAAAAAACCAAGAAAAATATATCTCTCGTAACTCAAGGCTCTTCTACGTGAGTTTGTCTCACTTTCTTGTTCCATATTTTTTTCTCTCCCCTTCGTCCTTTTCATAAAATTAATACAAATAGATGGTTAATGGACTTAAAAAAAAAAAAAAGGATACAAACGAATCAGTAACTATCATTTGTGAAAAATCTAATATAATGAGTTTTTAATAATTACGTTAGTGAATTTTGCCTGAATGAATTATTATCGTTGAGTCATGAATCAATCTGTGGCAGTTAGATTTAGAGATTCTTAAGCGATTAGTATTCGATGAACGATGGAAGAGAAAATTTCTCGATAAAGAACTTGTAGGATGTAGAAGTATTTGAGGATGCAGAAGGCAAACTGTAAAGTGCTTATTTCCGACCGCGGCGGGTGCATCGTTCAAATAAACACTACGTACGCATTTATAATGGACGCACGAATGAACGAACAGAATAACGTTGAAGCAAACACATTGCCGCTTATTTTTCGAACGAAAATTATCGCCTTTGCTACGAAGTCTCCGTTTCGTCTCGTCGTCTCGGCCGTTGGTGAAACCACTTTTACATTAACCACACCGTTTTCTCTATCATTTTCTTTTTTTTATAGTTAAAGATAACAACGGCGAAATGAGAAGTCACGATAAGTCCCTAGGAATTAAAACATTTTCATCGTCGTCGTTCGTTCGTTGATATTAGCCAAAAAAGAAAAAAAAAAAAAAATAGAAAAAATGTTTATTTCGCAAATTTTATGAAAAAAAAAAACACACATACACACAATAATTCGTCGTTTACATATTATGAAATCGAATGGATTAATAATAAATATCACGACGTTCAAATGGAAAAAATTTGTTTACGTGAGATTATAGCGGCTAAATTACGTTCTATGCCGAATAGAAGTTGTTCAGGTAGAAAAGTATTCGTATATACGTTTTCACGTATAACACACAACTCGATATCAAACGAATTGCTATTCCAATTTTTCGAGTGGAAGAAATAGGTTACATGTTGGATTATAAATTGTTTATATTTTATTTTATTTATTTATTTTTTTTTTCATTTTATCATCCTTTTATATATACATATATATATACGTATATACGTATGTATATGTTTGATAGAAAACCCAACGATCGGTTGATCGTTCGTTTGATTTGTTTTATGTAATTGTTAAACCGTTTATCTTATTTCTAAATTGAAATGTTACTTTTAGTTTCAATTAATATTGTCCCTTATTGAAACGTAATTTTTACGCACTCGTTCTTTCGAATAATTTATTCATATATATATATAAATTTAAAGAGAAACGACGATACTATTTAAAAGTCCAAAGAAAGAGTCACAAAAATTACAATATTTGTTGTATCTATTAATGCAAGGTTCACAATACATGAGTACAGTATAACATCACGCCTCTATTTGTTATGGTCAACCTCGCACAGGATCTATTCTATCGACCTTTTGCATCGCTCTATCAGTTGAATTTTATCGCTTGTCATTCTAATGAAGATACACGCACGCACACACATATGTGTCTATTCTTCTGTTTACAGTGTTACAAATTATTTTGTGGTGAATCTATCCGTGGCTGATCTATTGGTGACTACAATTTGTATGCCGGTTGCGGCCAGCCAAGCTGTTTCGATTGTCTGGATTTATGGCGAAGTTATGTGTAAATTGTCCTCATATTTACAAGGTAAGTTTATTCGTGCTCTAAGATTTCGTCTCTATCGTCAAATTTCTATTTGATAACCCGATTAAAATGCTTCAATCGCTGACGAATTTAGCCTTTAAACGTCCTGATGCGCTTTAGGTCCTATTAAGATAAATTAATTATGCACGATAACATATATTTTCCCCTCTTGGATTATTCATACGAAAGAGGAATAATACATTTCGTCCGAAACTCGATTACAGTTACAAATACAAATGAAATTTATTATATAATATACATTTACGTATATTTCGTCATTAGGGCTCCTACGTTTTACGTAATCCGCGAAACGATCGTTTCCATCGTTTTTGATAGAGAAAGCATGTTAAATTGAATTAAAATTTAAAAGCGTTTCTTAGTAATATCGACCGACAATAAATTAAAAAAATTCCATTGTATATCTCATGCGTAAATAAATTTATTGAAATATTTCTTCTCAAATTCTTTTCATCTCGATTAATAAAGGAAAGTAGTATTGATCGAACTTATTCTTGTATATTTAAATATTAATAACTTTCTTATGGAAGAAGACGAATGAACAACGTTATCTATTTACATATTTAATATTCACTATTACAAAGAGAAAAAATAAAAAAGAAGAAATAAATGAAAATCATCCTTTGTTTTCGAGCGCGTGTGCAATTCATCTTTCTTAGAATACGAATATTTTCAAGCGTTCATCAAGAATTTTAAATATAATATAACATAATTTCTTTTTTCCGGTAGTATGGAGTTTGACCGATACGATGCGAATATTTTATTGTTGACATTGTTCTCCGACATCCTTAGAACGGATGATCCATTAGCAAATATTTAAGTAGCGTGTAAAATTCTTACGACACAATTGAAATTTTCCATATACGTAATTATATTACTCATAATAACCCAAACAATAAGAAATATTTCAAACGTTCTTAAAACAATCGTAAATCATTTTCTATCGAGTTTTATTACATTTTCCTTTCTTTTTTTCTTTTTTTTTTTCTTTTCGAACTTCGCCGATTTTTTCCCCTCTTGATTTTATACAACAACGAGCCTGATGATAATCGAACGTTGGATTTATATACCTTATAAAAATCGTTGAACTTTTTCTTATCTATTTTTCGTCCCATCAGCTTCAACGTTCGTCCCTTTCTTATTATTATCATTATATATTTAGATTCCGAGGAAATCTCGGATGAGTTTCTAAAGCTCGCCGACAAATGTTTCTTGTTAATGTAGCTGCTAATCATGAAAAAAAAAAAAAATAAGAGTATAAGAAATATCTATCACAGAACTATTCTAAGGTAAAGTCAAGACGGGATAACATGGTTCGATATATATATATATATATATATATATATATATATATATATATATATATATATACATACACACAAACACACATACATATATACATACATACATATACCAAGTATTATATTTTTCCGTGACCTCGTTTGTCAGTAAAATCTCAGTCATCGTTATCTGGAAGTTATCTGCTGAGAAAATGTTTATTGTTAGAATATACACTATACTTTCTTTCTCTGTCTTTTTCTCTTTCAATGTGAGTTACAGACGAAAGTTGGTTAACGGCGAATGACTTGAAATAATGATTCAAAATGTGATTCAAAATTTCACGGAAAACCGTGAAATTTTCTGCCACGCTTCGTAGTTTTGCAGCTTGGACGATTGGCGTAGCTTTTTTTAATGTTAAGTTGATTATTATAAAAAAAATTCTCTTCTTACGTTTGACAAACAAATGAAAGAATGGAAAATAAAAATAATAATTACTAGAATGAAAGTCATTAACAGGTTCGTAAATATTTTATATAATTTTATACAACCAAAATTTTTCAATTGGTTACAATTTTACAAAATATACCTGTTATACCTGAATTCTTTTATACCGTTAAGCTTTGTATTGTTTTTTTTTTTTCTTTTTAACACCGTAAAAATAATATCACGCAATCTCGCGAAAGGGAACGAGGCCACGTAAAATAATTTTTCACGGGTGTATTATATTCTGTTATCTGGAGCAATCGATAAATATTACAACGATAAAGAAAGGAAGTTGATCCTTGACGATTAATCAACTAGTACATAATCGAAGCTGGTTTTTCAGGTGTGGCCGTTGCTGCCTCGGTGTATACAATTACTGCGATGAGTATCGATAGGTACCTAGCTATTCGGAGTCCTATAGCTTTTCGGCGAGTATTTAATCGAAAGAGTACCGTTGTCGTCATAGTTATATTATGGCTAGTATCTTTGAGTATCTTCGTCCCCATATTACACGGGGTAAGTTTTATCTACGCTTCATATTATTTTTAATAAATTTGCAATCGAGTTAATTAGTTTCTTTTTTTTATCCGGTTTCCCTTTATAATTCCATATATAATAACTTTGAACTCAAATACTCATACATATGTATCGCGCGCGCGCGTTTGTATGCATTGAAATATTTTTTCATTTTGTCGTCATAAGGTAGATTATTGTTATACCATCCTTTTATAATCAAGGAATTCGTTTATGGCAATTCTTAGTTTCCTTTTCTCAAGCGTATTGTACTTAAATGTATTTTGAAATGGGAAACAGTTATATAATGATTACAAAAGTATGTAAAGTAATTGTATCTTTTCTCATCACGTTCGTACAAAAATTTCATTATCTTATACGTAATGTAATCTTTTAATTTTCAAGTCACGTTAAGTTTTAACACGATAGAGCTTTTTTTCTATTTTTTTTTTTTTTTTTTTTTTTTTTTTTTTTTTAATATTAATACTATAAGTCCGAAATATGGAAACGGATGCATCGAATAACAAAATTTGAAGTAAGAACAGAACAAAAATAAATATTAATATTTATTAATCAGATAACTTATTATCGAATTTCGATTTGAATGGAAAGTAGATAATCGATATAATTCGTTCTACGCCATATAAATATTATTGATAGTTATATTGAATATCAATATTTGTCCATCATAAGAATAAAGGATTATAATAAACGAAATTTCCTGAAAAACTGTATACTATTACAGCAAATCCTTAGAGTGTCCCATGAAGAAATTACTTTTCCTTATAATACTATAGTATTTTATTTTTGTATTTTCTATTTTGAAAGGATCACTCGATGAAAATATTATTATAAATGATAACAGTTAAAAATACTAAAACATACGCGTTTTATAATGCAAATACATATAAATATTGTAACCTCAAAGTTATAAATCTTTTATTTTCTTTAAATATAATATAAAACAAAAAAAAAATTGCAAATTATACAATTGTTCGTTCATATATAGTATATGTTTGTCGGTTTCACGTAATATAAATTTTTGTTATATACAAAATAAGTACTGGCTTGTAAAAGATTTTATTATCGTCGTACGAAAATCTTTTGTTATCAAGGATAACACACGAATCGTTTTAATGGTAGATTAATAAAAACGGACACTTGATCTTCTGATATATTTGAAAGGGTGGTCGCGTATACAAACAGAATTCGGTACTTACCGATATTTACCAATCGATTTATTTATATGAAATTCGTATTTTATTTCACTTTGACAGATGACCCTCGAAAGCCCTGGAACGGAATTCGATGATATTACTCTTTATGGTTCCTGGGCGCTACAAGAGAATTTTTTACGCAACGATACACGCGCTTCCCGATTGCCGCCGGCTTTCTACATCTGCTCGGAAGATTTGAATCCGCTTGGTATAGGATCTGATTTATTTGGTACCGCCTACTTTATTTTAGTTTATGCTATTCCTGGTACGTACTTTCTTACAAGTTATATTTATCATAATAAGAAACAAAGGACAATGATAAACTATGAAATAAAAATAAGAAAATAACTGGGAATAAATTTTAAAACGAGTACCTCATGCACACATACACTCACACACACACACACAAACACACACACATATAAAAGATGAATCAAAGATGAGAAATATATACGCGAAGTTTCATTTTCTTATCAACGATTACGTAAAACAATATTATTGTATAGAATATTATTGTGTTATGAAATTTATATATACGATAATTATATATATATATAATAATAATAATATATTATATATATATAAATCTATATACGATAATTATACATACGATAATTTTTCATAAAAGTCGAGATCTCTTTGTCCCAACGTTTCGATCTCAATTATCTCTTCCTTTGTAAGGTTTCGTCGTAATATTGGCTTACTCTATGATGGGTCGGACACTTTGTGCTAGGAAACCACCGTTCGACTGTGACAGTGTCAAGGGTAGTGCCAGCTCGCAACAAGTTAGTAAAGAATAGAGTTTTATTTCTTTTCTTATTGGTTCGCTGTATTTGAGTTCAATAGACTATTGAATGTTTGTCGTTCGTTTTAAAATGACACTCATTGATATCTTATACGGAAATTTGCTTGTAAACACGTACTTTTTCATATCCATATAATTATGTTTATATATCAAAACTATAAAAAGAGATATAAATATATATTCATAAACATATACTATTCAAATATTCTTCTTTCTAGAACGAATATATATATATATATATATATTTATATTTTAGTTTACATTTCGTCCGTGAGTTTCATTTGAAAGGTTTTTTTCATATATTTATTTATTTTTTTTTTTTTTTTTTTTTTTAATAAAAAAGGAAAAAAAATGATTCAATCTTACCTGAACTAAAGTCAGAGATGGATGATACATGAATGCTCGGATTTTATCTCGGACAACTCTCGTATCTAAACCGACCTAAAGGCAACGAGCAGGAAGAAATGTTTCTCGAGTCATAAACATGTTTGAAGCTTCGATATTCTTTCATATTCCATGCGTGTATACTGTTTACGATGACGTCAAAAAAGAAACGATTCGGTCTCGTATCACACTTGTAGACTTCGTTAAAGATTATTATTCAAGGAAACGAATATAAGATGACATAAGTTATACGTACGAACTCGTACCATTCATGAATCTTCTTTTCCTTCTTCATTAATTTTTTGTTTTATTTTCTTTTGTTCGTTTTTTTTTTTTTTTAATCTTTAAATCAACAACGACACATCTATTTTCTTTTGAAATGTTCATTGAACCGTTTTTACTGATCACATAACACGACGGTCGGCCACTCTCTCCTCGTTCTTTTCAATAAATCGGATAAATGTCGTCTTATTTAATAGAGACAGTAACGACTTCTAACTGTTTGATTGTAGAACTTCCGATTGGTACGTGAGAGAAGACGAATCGCATGGATATTGCTGCTTCTCGCAGTGCTTTTCGCCCTTTGTTGGCTTCCTTACAACGTTCTTAGACTGCTCATCGATCTGAAAGTGATTGGTGAGTTTACTCTCTTTTTTGTTTTTTTTTTTTTTTTCGGTAAAAGTATTTAATTGCTTCGTCAAACAGTACTTACACTAACAATGAGTTTCAAATGAAAAACGTTTAACGATCGGGCCAATGTGATACGGTTTATCCATTGGATAAGATCAAAGCACGGATACTTTATATTGGAATTTATTTTATCGTCGAACTTTAATCCGAAGTTGTTCAAAAGCTTAACAAGATATTTACAGAATTATTTGATAGTTTACAGAATTATTTGACATCGAATCTCTATTGATCATTGGTGCGTAGAACATATTACTAATATGTTTCGTTGACTATTCGAGTTTGTAATCGGCGATTACACGAACGCACTGGTAGATCAATTTATTCAACTGTGATGAAAATAATCTCAAAAACTTTGCGAACATTTTATTTTTTATTGATCATTTAAGTCTAGAATATTTATCAAATATATATTTTTTTAATTTCCCGAGTTTAATCGGTTAAATATTAAATATTAATTTAACTGCTGTCGAACGTGAAAACTTGTAGAAAATAGTTGTTATTAGGGATCAAAGAAACGAATGATTTTTATAGAGTGGTGATAGCCTTTAAAAAAAAAAAAACAATAAAAATGTTAAATAAATTTGATACTATTCGCAGAAAAAGGAAGATCAGACGCCCTGTCCTACTGTCTCTTCTTAGGACACGCGAATAGTGCTCTCAACCCCGTCGTCTACTGCTTTATGACACGCAATTTTCGAAGAAGCGTTGCAGATATTCTTCGACGTGGATCACGTGGATTGGTTCGTCGTAATCCACGTCGCAAAGTAAGTATACTTGATCCAGTCTGTTAGCATATTTTAAATGAATGATTTACGTTGAACGTGTCGTGAAACTTTTATCTTGGTTAGAAATATTAAAGGAAGATAGAAAGAAAGAAAGAACGAACGAAAGAACGAAAGAAAGAACGAAAGAAAAAAAAGAAATAAAGACACATCAGAGTCCTTTCAGTACGTAAATGAATTTCAATTTATTTCTAATTTCTTCGAAAGGTTTCTTCAAACTTCGTTTAATAACATTTCTTTTCTTGTATCGTTGGAATTAAGTTTCTTGGAATTAAAAAATGCTCTCGAAATTTCTTGTAACACGTAAAAGGTATATAGAAAGCAATTAACGTTCTATAAATTTGTTTTCGAGTATGAAATGGAAAAACCTTGATGAGAAGATGGATACTCTTAATGTTCAAGTATAATACATATCCTGTGGCAATTAATTTCTTACTTCAAGATTCTCCTCGCTATACGATCGAATTTTCAATCCTCTATCTTATATTATCTTTTCCGATTATATTTAAAGACGAAAGATATCAGTATGTTTTAGTAATGTTCGTTATATACAAATATGTGACAAATGTGTCAAAATGATGCCTCATCGTTATGTTTATTTGTAAATAATGAAATCTGAAAACGCTGAGAGAAAGAGAGAGAGAGAGACAGAGAATATGCATGTGCATGTATGTATGTGTGTGTGTGTGTGTTAAAAAGCTCTCAGAGTTAATTGTTTATTATTCTATAATAATTACACGTAATGGATATTGAATATTTATCTAAATTGAAAATCACTTATCTTTTAATAAATCTTTTGATTTTTCATTATTTACAAATAACCGTATTGACGAGAGAGCTAACATTATTATATTTTTGCTTGCTTTTAAATAAACATAACAGGCTAAATATGTTTACTACATAGAAACATAAATGCTATCCAAGAACGATTCGTTATTAGATAAGCACAGGGGGGATTATATGTCAGGCAGAATATTTCCGCTAGTGCCATTTATGACTGGAAATTTATTTTAATTATACTAATTCCCAGTTATGTCTTTTAGTTAGAAACTACAACGAAACATAATAAACCCGTGATTTAATATTCGAACAATTTGAGAAATACAATATGTGAAAATACGTCAGTTTATCTTCGTTCTTAATTTTTAATGGTCCCTATGTAAGTCTATAATCTCCATTCCTCTTGTTATTTATTTTTAAGACAATAAACTTTCTTCTTCATAACGGATGAAATTCTACGTATATACATTTTTCCTCGATTTTATCAGAAAATATATTTGAAGTATGCAATGTGATTTTCGTTGAGACCACTGTTTTAAGTGTAACATTGAATCCCTGTTATTTGGACCATGCTAAAACCATTGTTTTACGTTTTCATATTCGGAATGAACGAACATTTCGGATTTAACGATTGCATCGTAGGTCAATTTGTCCGGACAACTGAGGATTTGTAACGATTAAAGAGGATACCTTGGAGATGAATAAAACCTTCATATTATAACATAGGATTTGTATCAATGAATATATAGACATATGTATGCATGTGTATATAGTATATGTAGATACATATTTATCTTACGGAATCAAAATTACGAATGTGATTTTGAATTCTCTAATTTAATTTGATCGTTTAAACGTTTTACCGAATTTAAAATAATATATATTTAAGAATATATATATATATATATATATATATTCTTTTTCCTGAGAGAGAGAGAGAGAGAGAGAGAGAGAGAGAGAGAGAGAGAGAGAGAGAGAGAGAGAGCGAGAGCGAGAGTGAGAGTGAGAAAGAGAAAGACGGAGAGAGAGATATTAAACCGATATATCATTTCGTTCGTATTTCTCTACGAAATCTTCTTTATCTTTTTCTGTGTTTTCAATTTATCCTTTCCATTCACCGTGAACTGTTCTGCTCTTTTTCAAGAAAAGTGGACGGTGCGAGAATAGCTCATGCATGTTTTAAGCCATGAAGACTTTTTCTACTCCTTTTCGATTTAATTTTTTTTTTTTTTTTTTTTTTATGATGAAACCTTCCAAAGAACCAATTCGAAAATTATTTTAAATAAACGTGAATATACGCGAGGATATAATTGGAAGATAATAGTCGTTAATTTTTAACTGTATCGTTAAATGCACTACGAAATACGTATATTTGATCAAACAATAACGTTTATATCTGGCAAAAATGAAATAACAAAGAGAAACAATATTTCTCGTAACTTTTTCTTTCACTTTAAAAGATTTCGTTTTTATCGCCTTTTAATTTTGTTCGTATCCAAATGAAATTTGTCCGAATCACTTAATGATCTGATAAATATTAAATTACGTTGGAATAACGAACGCGAATGAAAATATGCGAGATGTGTCGCGTTATTTTCAATGCCCTCTTTCTCTTTCTCTATCTTTTCATTTGAGTCTTTGAAAGATATTGTTTTCACAAGAACGGATTCGACAAACTTTCGTTTGCCGAGTATCATCGAGCAAAAGCGTCACCCTTGAGTTTAACCGTCGTAATTTTATGTACAAGAGAGGAAACAGTAGTAACGAATTTATCACTGTTAATACCTTGCATACAAAGAGGAGTCTTTCTTTTTAGATAAATTTCGCGAGAGGAAAACAAGAAAGTTCGATATTACTATTCCGCGAGAGAAACGAGTGAAATTATTAGATTGAAGTCACGAGACAGTGACAATAATATCGAAGAATTATTTGTTCCTCGTTAGAACTTAGTCAATAATATCGTTTATTGCATATTCATTTCATACGTTCGTCCGTCAATTTTTTCTTTGTTTCTTTTTTTTTTTTTTTTTTTTTTTTTCTTAAAAAGTTTGCTCGGATATTTAACTTTAAATTCGCGAGTGAATGATCTTCAAGCGCAAAATTATTTAACAGGACGATTAAAGAATGTTAGAATACGCGGGGAAACAGCAATTTACAAAATTTATCTCTTATTGACGGTTCCACGATTATAACATATATCTATTTACGGAGTGGCCTGTTTTCAATTAATGCATAACGTGTCGTGATTGTGAATATGCACTATCTCGTCGGACTATATGTGTCAATAGAAATTGATGAAGGAGAACGAAACGTTAAACTCGTATCCCTAGACGACGCGACACACAGCACGAATGTTATCTAATTTAGCGATCGATTTTCTTCGTGAGATACATTTAAAATTCCTATCTCTTGACCGTTTTTTTTCTTTTTTTCCTTTTTTCTTGGATAAAACTATTACGTTTGGATATTTTTCTTTTTTTATTTCTTTCCTTATTCCCTTCTTTCTTATTTATATTTTATAATATGAACGTAAATATATGGATATAGATAGGGAATGGATAAGGGAAAAGATGATTTTTATTAGATGACAGAATGCCTAATATGTGACAGAGATATTCCGATTCCGTTTGATCGTTTCCAATGTTCGTAGAGAATGGTAGACGTTTTATCGTGGAATTTATATGACCGAAAGATAGCAAATGTTCCCCTCATATTATGAACCCGCATCTTATCCAAAAGGGTAACTATGAGAGAAAGAGAAAGGGAGATTATACCGATTTCATCAAGCGACACCCTAATATGTATTCCAAATGTTTAGTCTCTAAAATTATAGCGAATTCGTGACGAATAAAATATTTGTAATGTCAGATAATAATATTCACTAAATAATCATTCAAATCTACGTGAAGTTGAATACGATATTGAGATGTTTACTAATTATATATATATATATTTTGTTTTTAATTATATTTACAATTTCAAGATTAAATTAAAAATACAGTTATAATTTTATCGAATTCGCGCGAATAATAATTCTAATGTTAATAATAATCATTTGTTTCTTTTTTTTTTTTTTTTTTTTTTTATTAAAAGCATTAATTCCGTATTAGTGATTAGTTCGCGAAGAATATAATTACGAATTTGATAAAACGTATGTCGTACGAGTTACTGATTTTTAATCTACTTCGTTTAACGGACTACACGTTTCACGTACAATTTGATCGTTTCTGCGTCATAATTATTCACTTCACTTACATTTTTATTTCTCTCAATGTACGAGTAAAGATAGAAATCTATATATAGGGGAAAAAAAAGGCAAATTTAAGACATATTAGAGCGTAATAATCTACTTGTTTCGTATCGAATTTAGTATCTATAGAAGAAATGGGAGGAAAAAGTAAGAGGGTGATCGAAACGATAAAGGAAAACTTTTTATCTATATACCTTTCTATGTACCTTATAAATTTTAATTTCATCTTCCTATTAATAAACAAATGTATTTAATTCGTCGTGTGGAATAATTCATATACCTTTTTTTTTTTTGTACGATTTCTTAATGAAATTTATGAATAAAAAATCAGAAGCTAGGAAGTATCGAAATGTTATCTAATTAATCCGTTAACTAGAAAAAAAAAACAATAACAAGTATAATTACCATAATTAATTCCTTCCTAACCCTGTCAACACTTTCAAGTCACACGCTTTCATATTTATATTTTTTTTTTCGATCAAATAATTAATTGTTAATTGACATTTCAATATTAACGTTATATTATTACAAGTTTCACATATTATACAATATTTTTTTTTTTTTTTTTTTTCTATAGACGAAAAACATTGGGTTATAGAGGATTAAATAAAAGATGAAATAATTTCCATCGGTCACATAATTTCTGGATATTTTGGGACTATTTTTTCAGGATGTTCACCGAGGTATGGATGGTGCCTGTGGTGGATGCAGCACAGTCGGTGACACCAAACGAGGCTTTTTGCGTAAACGTAAGATGTTACCTGCTTGCTGTATACCAATGGGAGGTCACGAAACTGCAACGTCAAGCAGTGGTTATAACAGTTTCTACAGTAAGCAGAGCCCTCATCGTCGTTGTTACATGTTGAGAAGCATTCGAGGTACACCACAAATGCAAATAGAACCAAAACCAGTAAACGTCATTCGAGATAAACATCAGAGTTATGAGAAGAATGATCCAGACGCGAGTCAACCACGGCAATGTACAGTCGTTACCATGGACGATCGACGTTGTACTTAATTCTCTTCGGATTAATCCAACACGAAATTTAAACTTAATATCAATCGAACAGATTTATAACATACGTACGTATAGAACATATATGCTTTCATTGATGTGAAATAAATGAATGAATTAAAATCATTCGTTACACTTTCCCCGTAAGTTTTCAAAAATCCAAGAGATTGGATTCTTACGGTAAACGTTTTAAACTCGATAAATCTTGAGATACCTTGTCGTTGAATAATAAACGTTCGATTGATCCAGATCGTCGATGTTTGTCAAAATTTATCCCATCGATGTGTCGTGGCTAAATATGAATATTATAGATCGTATATGTGAAAATCTCGTGTGCGAAATTTTGAATAAAAGTAGAGAAAATAAAGGTAATTAGCCTTCTGGAAGGGTAGAAAGAAATAATTCTTTCTTCCTATCTTGAAGTTTTACGATATAACGTAACGTGTAAAGTTACTGGCTACGGCAAGAGGAAAGAAATTAACGGGAGAATGATCGGGAGTTTTATGGGTTGTTCTTACGAAAAAGGAAACGACTCCCTTGTCGTATCTTCTTCTTATGTCCTAACGTATTCCCTTTATTACCGTCGTAATTGTACATACACGAAATTAAACAACAAATTATAATACGAAACGAAGGGAAAATCGATCGAACTTTGGCGGGCTTTTAAATTAACTTCGAATCGTTAAAATTGATCGAAAATGTGAAAAATGATGTCATTTTCGTCGAAAAAAAGGAGAAGTGCTGCTAATTAAATTCCCTTCGACGTTATATTTACGCATGGCCATACCCAGAAACAGGCACGTATACACACACACACAGACACACCAACAAATGAACACACGCATAGAAACTTCTCTCTCTCTCTCTCTCTCTCTCTCTCTCTCTCTCTCTCTCTCTCTCTCTCTCTCTCTGATAGGACAGTATCGATAATTACGAACTCTTATGGCTAACCCATAATCGATTGAGCGTAACTAATTCGAGTTAGGAATCAAATTATAGGGTAAATATGGTATGGGGGTAAGACCGATCGAAATTACGACAAGTTTTAAGTGATAAAGACTTCCTTTCGTATAACCTTAGAGTTTACTTTCGAGAAAGTATTTTACACTCGTAGAGGATAGCGAGTTTGCGGCATGCTAACTGATTTATTGGGTCGACCAACTGTGCGAACTTATTTTATGTTGTTTACGTACTACATTTTTATTCCGACCGAGTTTCACGCCATACAAACGTTATCGTGGATAACTTTAAAGGGGGAGAGGGGAAAAAAAAAAGAAAGAAGGAGAAAGATAACAAACAAACCAAACGAAAAAAAAAAAAAAAGAAAAGAAAAGAAAAATTACAGATCGGTGTATATTTTTAACGTAAACTCTATTACTTCCGATCGATCGGTGAGCCAAGAAATACGACGATTTAACGTCTTATAGTGTTCGCGTTATTCGCCGTAAAGTTTTCATCCGAGCTTTTATTGGCCATGTGAAACGGAACGTGAGCGATGGAGATAACGTTATAGATAGTAGGACCCTCGACGAACGTGTATTGAAAAGAGATTGCTAATTGGATTATCGACTAAAAGAAAAGGATAGTTAAGAAAAGAGAGAGAGAGTGAGAGAGAAAGGATTTCGAAAAAATAAATAAACAATTGTATCTGATCTTGTAATTAATTGTAAGACGACGACGATGATTCTCGTTAAGAAAGCTATTCCAATGATTTTCCCGATTCTCGATGTAGCATTATCGATGAACTAATCTGAGATTCAGGAAGGTCGATAATATTATCTACAACGTACCGTGTAAATATTTGTTCGTGGTATTTCCGGTTCGATGATACTGCACGCTTGACCGTAACGTTGAATATCACGTCGAAGAAACGAATTTCGTTTTAAACATCGACTACAATGTGTCGGAGTAACATGCTTAATAGAATTGAAAGCTAAAGTATCGACGAACTTAGGAGATACCGTGTATGTACTTTACTTTGTGTAAAGCATATCGTGTCGTGTACTATGAATAAAAGATTAATGTAATATCAATATATTCACGTAAAAAAAAAAAAATGGGCTTGAGCGAATCCATTAATTTATCGGCTTTACTCACTGATCGAATCGTAATAAAAATTCGTTTTCTATTGTTAATTAATTAATTAAAAAAAAAAAAAAAAAAAAAAAAAAGAAAAATAAAACGAAAAGAAAGAAAAAGAGAACGATTAAAAGAGAAAAAAGGATCAACTGAATAAATAATAATAAATGATAATAAATTATGTCAGAATAATAACGTGTCCCGCTTTAATTACGAAGATAAAATCGTAGAGTTTAGAATCTAAGAGATTTTTTCCTTCGGATACTAAAATATATATACATATATACAAATGAAGAATAGAACGATCGGGAATCGAAGGATGTTTTCAAGTTTCCTGTTGTCGGAGCAACCCCTTTCTTGATTCGAGAAACTCTAACGTGATGCCCTTGTTACGAAGGGATGGAACGTTCGTAACGCTTTCCTCTTTGTCCACGATATTGCAAATCGAGAAACGCGGATGACGAATTCTCGAGGAACGTACGACGTTTTCCATCACTTTTAACTACTAGACGTTCACACTCGAATGTACGTTTCGTTTCTATTGCTGACAACGAAAGAGAAAAGAAAACCTGAGAAGCCATAAAGGGATCCTCTTTCGGGACGCGACACAATAAGAGGTCTCCGAAGGTTTCTAGTATGTATGAGAGTGTTTGATCGTTGAGATAGAACGTTGCCTCGTGTCGTAACATACATACATACATGAAAATGACTTTTCTTTCGGTGAAAAACTACAGAGAAAAAAAAAAGGAAAAAGAAAGGAAAAGAGAATGAGATCACGTTTTTATCTTTTTTTTTTCTTTTTTTTCGAAAGAAACCGTTTTAAAACTATTTCAAGATTGCGAACGAGGATTATAGAACGGGTTAATCATTTTTCAAGATTTACATATGTATTTCAGTATTTTTCATCGGTTGGTCGTGAGTACTACAGTTGACTACTGTTGGTTTAGGGTAAAAATGAAAATCAATTTCGTTGGAACGTGCCACGTATTTTTATGTTATTGACGGATAAACAAGTTGTTCTTTATTCGCTGCAACGACGTTTTCTCGAACATTGCGAACGATACGTTTTATTGTCTTTCATTTTTCTTCCTCACTTACTTTTTGTTTCCTCGCCATCCTTTCTTATCTTCGAATTTTTTAAACTTCCTTTTTTTTATTTTTTATTAAAAAACAAAAAAAAAAATTGTATACTTTACGACACGCACTTTTCTTTGGACGACTTGCGCTACCGATTCTTTTTCTCTCTTTCGATTCGATGTTTCTTCTTTACGAGATCGATCGAGTTCATCGATGATTTTTATTCTTACGGCGATTTAACAAAAGCTAAGGATTTATAAAAAGATTCGTAAAAAAGTTTTTCGAAGTACGTCATACAATTATCATAATTCTTTATGAATGATCAACTAAGCTTTGTCATTTGACTTTCTCGCGCAAGATGTATTAATGAACGATCACGTGGACGAGTGAATATTAAAAGTCTATCTATTAATTGTAAGTTAATCCATAAAGATGCACGATCAAAGATGTGAAAACATCATGCAAGAGAAAGTAACACGGACGAAAGCTTCTTCTTTGTTATGTATATATATATATATTTTTTTTTTTTACTCTCCATTCGATGTAAACAGTGTAATATACTTGTAAATTTATGTATCTATCGACAAGTTTTAGGTGTTACACTTAAAAATACCAACGTATGAAAATCTAGTACTTGCAATTTCACGTTTCCAATCTAACGAGTTGGATCTCTGTTCTTTTTTGTTTATTTTTGTTTTTGTTTCTTTTTTTTTTTTTAAGAATGTACACATCTATTCCAGGACGAAATGACTTTCGACTGAAGAAACAGGAGCGAGTACGACGATTCGTTTCTGTGAATTTCTTAGATCTATCGAAAACGCGATTCTATACTGTTGCTTTTATGTTTTATCACGGAAACGAAACACTCTCGTTACTCCCTCTTTCATTCTATTTCCTTTTCACCGTTTCTCCCGTAAGCTCCACGTCCATTTATCACCACCTTATAATTCCATTACGTAAATCCTTGTAAACCGAAGCGGTAATAATTCCATGGCTTTGATTGGTACTATCGATGGTACGCGAGCTAATTTCCACGGTGTTTTTATTTTTATCGAGAACACTAAATCCACCGAAACTGTGTCTCGTTTGAATCTTCGATATCTCTGGTCTCTTCGATGTCGAACCTTTAAGATAATAATTGTCGATAGGATTAAACTTGTCCGTTTTCGATCTAATTTTCTCCAATCCTCGAATATCCTTTTGACGGTGATGACGTTGCTGTCCTTGTTGATGATCCTGCTGTTGCTGAACCGACGATGTATGAACCGGCAACGTTTGATTTAAATAATTTCTAACGATTTGAAATTGCGAAGTCGACCGTCTAGGAGCATAAAGTTCAGAACTGCTGGCACTTCCCCCACTGTTACTGCTATTACTGATCCCATTCAAATTGTTACTATTTATCGGAGAAGTCGTTAAAAAGTGCCTCATTACGCTGTTGTTATTACCATTGTCGTTGTTTAACGTCGTAGTTAAATACTTATTATACCTTAGTAAACCGAGCTTCGAATCGTTAGTCTCATTCAATGACTTCAACACCGTTGTTTTCGATCGATCGACGTTGTTTACTATCGGCGGACGTTGATGCTGCGTAGAACGCGTTTGCCTATCGCATCCTCTTCGTAATTTCATGCGTGACGTTCCTTCTGGTTGATTGCATCTTACATTCGGCCCGTACTGAAATTAACGATTTTTCAAAATCGATCAACCATATTTATCGTAACTTCTAATGACCTTGCAAAAGATAAAATTACGATAAAAAGAAGAAAAAGAAAAAGATAAGGAACAGAAAAAAGAAGAATGATACGAAGTTCAACTATATATACGAAGTATTTAGATAAATTTTCGAAAAGAATCGAATAAAATATTATTAAGCGATGGTTCATTTAACGAGTCATGCGAAATTAAAAATGCGAATGTGAAAAGATGTGCGAGAGCATGCACGGTATACGTGTTAATAGTGTACGATACCTAAGCAAATCCCACGCGACAAGTAGCCTGTAACGATAGAATCGTCTCTTTACTATCGTGAGAATAGTAATTACGAAGAGGTATGAGGATAAATAGAGATAAATAACTAGATAAACAGATGTGAAGATGAAGAGAGAGAGAGAGAGAGAGAGAGAGAGAGAGAGAGAGAGATCGATCGATCCAAGATGAGGGGCTTCTTACCACTGTCACTTGATCCGATTGTATGGATCTTTGAGATTTCGAGAGATGTTGATTTTGTTGGCTCAAACAAAGACAACTTTTTGTTGTTCCTGCTGGTAAATTTCCTAGATGACCGTTCGAAAGATTATAAGCGTATTGAGAGGTCGGATTTTTACCTGTAATCGAGCAGCGTGCAGAAAATATCAAATCCATTAGCTATCGAAAACCCTTTAACAGTAGTTTAAAATAAATTATTATTAAAATACGTCGAGTTATTCGGAACAGGGTTTCATTTTAATGGGTAATCGAAAAAAATTCTCGTGACCGTCGATTTTTTTTTGGAAAAATAACAAAAAATAATATTAATCTCTCACCGTTGTGCCGATTATTTTTTGTATTATCTTGTAATGATATATTCCCTGACGTACTTATTGTCCTCGTTTTTCCAACTCGAGCACTTTCGTCACCCGAACGACCTTGCAACGTCGTTATTACTTTTCTGTTTGCCAAACTTGCTCGTGCTTTAAGAAACGGAAGTTTATAATTCGTGAAGTTAATAACATCGACTGGAAATTTTGCTTTCGAGATAATAGAGAGTCGACGTTAACAAAATTAAAAACCGTCGTGTATCATTTTCATATGGTGCGGTAATCGATTAAAAAATGAACTTATCAAAATTCTTATTTTATCTTCGCCCGTGTTCGAATTAAGAAGCTATGTATGAGACGGGAAGGAAACGTTGAAATGAAATATAAATCCAAAAGATATCAAATCAATGGACGATTATCGATAATTGAATTCGAACGAAGACGAATTTTATCTTAGATATATGAAAATATGAGCGCGAGCAGTAATCGCATTGGAACGCTTAGATAATTTAATCTTAAATATGTATTTTAAAACTGTTTTCAATTGAATAGCGAAAACGGGATATCTCGACGACAATGCTGTACGAATGCAGCTTCAATTACGTCCACTTCGAGCGAAATTAATAATAAAACGATTATCGATAGGTCGGTATAACAAAAATCATTGTTTTCAATCTCCCTCTCGACTCGCTTGTTTTACGTTAACTCGTTGAAATAATTTGGCTTATTTGTTTGTTATTACCGTTCGTTTGTTGAGATGACTGAAAATTGTTTTTGTTGTTACGCAGATCCCCGCACGAAGAGCGAAGATTTTTACCCGTTATTGCGTCACCTTGACCGACTACAAAGTTTCCATTATTTATAGAGTTGTACGTTTCCTTTCTGATATGTTCCGAGAGACGTCTAACTCTGGCTTTCGACCTACATATGTATGTATGTAAATATACGTTTAATATTGGTTCGAACGAAAAAGGAATTTGTTTCTTTTCTTTTTTTTTTTATTTTTTTTTTTTTTTCTTTTTTTTAATCCAAAGATCTCAAATTTTCGATAGAGCACTTGTTGACAATTCAACACTTGAACAGGTTCTTTTGCAAAATTTCGATCGATAAAGTAGACAAAATTAAATGAATATAAAAAATGACAATAAGGTACTCGCATATTTTTATGCTTCCTATGTTTCTCATCCATCATCGCATAGAGCTTATTCCTGTATTCTTCGACTGAAAGTTGCACGTCGTCCCTAAGCAACGGTACCACGCTGGTACTCCTTGAAGGTTCGTTTCCTCTTCTGTGAAAACTGGAAAAAGGAAAAATATTTCATTGCTATCATCGAAGTTACAATGGATTTTACTTGTACACATTAACAAGAAATAATATTGTCGCGATTCGTTATTATTACAATATGTTCGCTTGGAAAAGAATTATTTCGATTTATATTAAATTTAACGACGAAGTTTTGTTGGTTTTATTGGAAACATGTCGTTTCTTTAAAAAATACTTTTCAACGAATAAAAAATTTGTATTCGAAAGGAGAGAACGATGATTGTAAAAAGAAAAAAAAAGAAGAGAGAGAGAGAGAGAGAGAGAGAGAGAGAGAGAAATTTTATTTTGAAAACAAAATAATTACTCGCAAATAAAGTTACAATCGAAAATAATCGTTAAACGAATAATATTTTATTTGATAATACAATTTTTATAACAAATAATGTTAAATTTAAATATGATCGCGCATTAAACAGACAGTACTTACTTCTGATTAGACCTAATATTGTACATTTCTTTTTAAATACAATATTATTTCCATAATTACTATACCCGAACATTATTGATATTAATTTTAACGTGCTATTTATAATATGTCACGGACAAGAGAGAGAGAGAGAGAGAGAGAGAGAGAGAGAGAGAGAGAGAGAGAGAGAGAGAGAGAGAGGGAATATTAAAGGAAAACATATTTTACATTGTATAATATTTACCTAGCTACATAGGTATGCTCCAGAGCTTCAACTGCCGTCAATCGATGCGTCGGATTGAACACTATCAAATGACAAATGAGATCTAACGCTTCTTTCGATGCATCGGGTAATAAATCCTTCAAGGAACATTTCGGGCCAGCAGGACTTTTTTCCAACAAATTAGTACCATAACCAGCGCTAACCGAAATCAAATCTGAAAGGATGGAAAGCAAAAGGAAAGTATCGTTGGTACGAAGTGAAAATCATCTAACAGATTTCATTATGCTTTATATATATACATATATTTTTTCTTTTTATTTTATTTATTTTTTTATTTTTTTTTTGAAAACCTCTTCGATATAAAGGATTACCTTCTTCCGTTGGTGCTGGAAGTGTAGCCATTATTCTTTCGACTTGATTTATCGTCGATGAACCAGGAAATAGCGGTTTACCCAGCAACATTTCACCGAGAATACAACCTAGGGACCACATGTCGATGCCTTTTGTGTACCTTAAAGGGGAACGTTTTGATAAATTTAGAAGGTATGTGTGTGTGTGTGTTTGTGTGTATCGGGTAAAACGTTCTCACGAATAAATTAACAAATTTCTATTATTTGCAGACATTACATTCTTTTTCTCTTTTATCGTTGTATTTGTTCCATCGATCGTTTTAATTTTTCTATATTAAATTTCTTTTCTATATCCTTGTAAGTAACGATCATGCATTTAAATGTCTTATCATAAACGTAATAAATCAATCGATAACTATTATTTAGGGGATGATATGTCAAATCGATCCGTCGCGCGTCGTAGAATAGTTCCGAGCTAGATATGAACGGTTAGTACCTTTTCGAGGCGATCAGTATTTCCGGTGCACGGTACCATCTCGTAGCGACGTAATCGGTTAGTGTTGGGTCGCTTCCTGTTTCACCATCACCTTCACCGATATGTGTGACGGATCTCGCTAGGCCGAAGTCAGCTATCTTGCAATGGCATTGAGCGTTCAGCAAGACGTTCGATGGCTGTTAGATATCATTTTAGTACGATTTAATTGATATCGGTTCGCGTTGTTAACGGTATAATATTATTTATCATCACAATGCGTTAGTACGTCTTTCTACTGACCTTCAAGTCTCTGTGAATGACGTTACCGGAGTGTATATACTTGATAGCCTTGAACAATTGATACATGATGAAGACCTTATGGATGTCCTTGAGGATGTTGCCCTTCTTAATGACGTTGTGGAGATCGGTTTCTGAGGAAACGGGCCGAAACGTGTTTCAGGCCAAAAGTCTGAGAAACGACGCATGTGACCTCTTTGAATTCTTCTTCGGATCGGGAATAACTCACCCATGTACTCGAATACGAGATAAATGTCCCGATCGTTGTCCGCCTTGTGTAGGCCGATCAGTCGTACGATGTTCTCGTGATTCGAAAACGATAGTAGAAACATTATTTCACGGAAGGTACGCTGTGCGTCCGTTTGATTTCTAAATGCATCGAAGATCTTCTTCACTGCCACCGTTTCCTTAGTTTTCTTTTCTATCGCCTTCCATACTATGCCGTATGCCTGTTAAAATATTTTTTATATATGTTTCACATTCCTATTTCTCTCTCTCTCTCTCTCTCTTTTCTTCGTTAACTATGTTTCCTTGCGTAAAATTAAATTACATATTTTATAAGATTTTTTCCTGTTTTTTTTTTTTTTTTTAATAATCTTTCATTAGCCAGATAAAAGGGGTAAATGAATTTTAATTTTATATTCTTGGTAGAATTGGTAACAATTGTCTTTTGTCTTTTTTCTTTTTCAAAGTTCAATATTATAGGTTATTTTTAATCATTTCTGATAATAATTTGCACTTTGTAGAAATGGAGATAATTTTTCTAATTTGTCTATCGCTCTATGCGCATAAGCGATATTAATAATTATTTTAATTCACTCTAATCGTAATATGATTTATTAGTAAAAAAAAGAAAAAGCTAATAAATATGGTCTCGTTTTCATTGTAGATATATAATTACAAGAAAAGAGTATACGAGTAAACGTAAAGTACGTGTACCGAATGGTAAACAAGGTCAAAGAAGAATGTCGGAAGTCGAACGACAAACGACATTTCTTTAAAACGACGTGTACGTCTCAACGGCAAATCCTATTGGACGAAGGACGTAAACTTCCCTTGACCCGAATTTATCTTCCTCCCCCCTCCCCACCCCTCCACTGATCTACATTCGTGTAATTGTAAGAATTGTTTACATTTTTTTCTAACTTTCGAAGTATCGAAATATCACAAAGTTATATTAATTATCTGATCCAATTAATAATATCTATTGTAATTACGTATTTTACTCGTTCATTCTATTCGATTTGAAAGTTTTCGAATTAATTAATTAATTTATTAATTTATTTATTTATTTATGTAATTATTTTTTTTTTACCATCGATAGAAAACTTCCAAGACACGTAAAGATTGTTTTACCAGAAAAAATTAAGTATGATAAAAATTAGATGAAAGTCGGACAATGATAGGATGTCGCGAATTTCTTGTTTTTGTTTTTTTTTCTTTTTTTTTTTTTTTTTTAGTTCTACCCTTTTTAAAATCAACGCAATTATTTTCAACGTCGTGCCAGGAATGTCATTGCTTGTAGTACTTCGGTGATCGATGAACGTTCACGGGACGTACTTTCTCGCGATGACATGAATTGATTTTTTATATATATAAGTTAGGCCATACGTTCTCATTATATATGTATGCATAGTTAAGCGAATGACGGATAATAGTTTTATTTTCGTTGCGACAGTGACGGCGATGGCTCCAAACCGTTTTCATATCGATTGTCTCCAAGCACGCATTTTCTACACAATTATCGATCGTACTGTATCGCCTTTAATTTACATTTCATCTTTTTTTGTTTTTTTTTTTTGTTTTTTTTTTTCCCCCAGGAAAAAAGATAATAATTAATGTCATAACCACGAATTAAATTCTTATTCCGTAATATCCTTTGTCTGGAAAAACATTTTGAAACTTACAACCTATATAATTACTCGAGATGTAACGAGAGAGAAAAAAGAAAGGAAGATACGAGAGAAAAAGAATTCGCATTATTTACTCAAAGAATATTCTTTGATACGAAAGAGGTATACGTTCACGGTGGCTTATTTCATTTAATTAATAGTTAAAAACGTAATGTACTAATGGGCTTTCAGATAAAATGAAATAAAAAGAAACGAAAACAATATAATTCGTACGCGCTTATCGCGTAGAGGGAATACAAACGAACACATAAGAAGTAATGCCAGTGACCTCTACTTCTCATCGTTCGTACACGTGTTGTGCTTTCATTATCACAAACAGTTCCGAGCAAAATCTTTGATACACTTCGAGTACGTCGAGTTCTGAACAATTTTTGAAAAAGAAAAAGAAAAAGAAAAAGCAACCTTGACGAAAATGAAAACACGCTGATACGAAAATACGGGGAATAACATTTGTGCATATCATATTCGTGATAAAACGAGGAAAACAAAATAAAACGTTATAGAAGACAAAATGAGAATTGTATGAAAACACCAAAAAAAAAAAAAAAAAACAAACAAAAAGAATTATTTACGAATATGATATTTCGTATTAAAATGAATTTTACAGGTATAATTAATGTTTAAATTTGGAAAAAAGAGAGAGAGAGAGAGAGAAGGTAGAAATCGTTGAATTTTGAAGAGATAATCAGGCGAAGAATGAAGAAAAAGAAATAATAAAAATAACACTAAAAAGCAGGATGAGTCACCCCTTTGCCGAGACGTCGAATGATGTCGTACTGATTGCTGACGTGAGCGTCAATCTCGGAAACCTTCGTGGTGTTTTTCTTGGCGGACATCGTACTTCTGATGTTGGACGTTGTTATCGTCGTTTTCGTCCTTTTGTTCGTCGTGGTTGGTATTTTCTCGTCGATGAGACTTTTCGAGTATACCTCACGAGGGATTTCAGGCGGAAACGGCGCTCGCGGGACGCGCCGCATTCATGTCTTCTTATACATCGGGAAAGGAAGATCCAGTATGATCTAGTCCGACAGTTTTTTCATTCAACCTCTTACACGTCAATGTGCTTGTGTTTATAGAATTCATGACGGTTACCACGACGACATGTTCGGTACCACCCACGCCTATCAACGATATCGCTTGACCGAGCTCGTACGATATAAGGGGTAGGGATTGCTCGTGTATGTAGGGGTTAGTTAACGTGTGGAAGGGGAACGAGGAAATAAACTTTACTTTCACATTTTACGTTTTATCGAAATGATAATAATTCAAAATGATTCATAATTGACCGTGCGAGACGAGGGTTGACGGAACGATACGTTCGATTAAATTTTTTTGCTTTAACGTCGAATGAAATTGTAACGTGAAATTTGTTAAAATTTCTCGTTATAAGTGTTATTATGAAATTATTATTGTTATTATTATTTAATACTTGTTATATAAATAATAGAACAATTCCGCATATCTGTGGTGTAGTGGTTGACATAGCGATCTCTCTCTCTCTCTCTCTCTCTCTCTCTCTCTCTCTCTCTCTCTCTCTCTCTCTCTCTCTCTCTCTCTCTCTCACCTGAAAGATCCGGGTTCATTTCCCTGCACTGCCTTGGGATTTTTTTCAGCAGGTGATGGGTCTGTAACTGGGTTGACTCAAGTTACTATGCAATCCGGGTGTCTCTCACGTTGGCAGTAGAACGGTAAGTAGCGACGATCAGCTAACATGATCCATCCATCATTGCGATGCAGAATGTAATAAGGTAAACTTAATGCACTATTTTTCAAAGAACACCGTTGATTTTCCGTTAACGAACACGATCTTCAGAAAAGTAGATGTGCACGATGAAGGAATTGCAATAATTTCTTCGCAATACTTATAACGTTACCCGACTCGTTGTAATAATATGGTATAATATGGTTTAATAAAATATTTTTTTTTTTTTTTTAAAGAACTTATAGGATTAGTTTTATAATAAAACAGAATTGAGTTTAGTTATACGTATAATTAAATATTGTACGGTATAACGTTCACATTTTTTGAATAATTTGATTAATGCATTTGAATTGAAAGAACGATGACATCGAATATTTTTCATTGAGAAACGCTGCCAAATACATACATGTGTTTACCAGCTGCGATTACAATGTAGACCTACGGAGTTTAAGGGGAAAACGATATTGTAATGTTTACTTTTCTGAGGAAGAGCAACGAGCACGATCTGTTGAAGCTCAAAGATATACGTATAATATCTCTTTAAACGAGACATATATATATATATATTTTTTTTTTTTTTTATAAAAGTAATTCTGAAATAACGATAAATATATCAGCTCGCTCGAGTAGCATATTTTCTCTTGTTTTATATTCATTTTCTCGGTCATTTATTATCAAGGAAAATATATGAAAAATATAATACTGCTACGCGTTAGCAGAGAAATCTTATGATTCATCATTATGTTACATATGCTTACAGAATATCCCCATTCGTTACGCGCCAAGTGATCTATATAGTCAACGATTTGATAGAATCGTAGAGAGTACGTTATTAACACACTTTGATAAAAAGGAGATATAAAAGTAAGATAATCGATCTTTCCGAAGCACGGTTTACACGATATAAATTCAAAGAGTGATGAAAGGTAAAGTATTAACTTAATTCATAAGCTTATCGATCACGCGTATTGTACATAAATATATACATACGCGATAAAAAATTTATACGGTGAAACGAAAAATCCCTGCGCATACGCACATTTTATTTCCTTTTCAAGCTATACAAACTTTCACCCAAAATATCACTCCAATTTCCCTCAGCATATACACAATTATATTTAATAATAACGTGACGATATCTCCATTATAATTATTATTATATCTTTTGTTTTTGTTTTTTTTTTTTTTTTTTTTTTTATTACTTTTCTTTTTACGATTTAAAGGATATTAAAGCGAAACAACTAATAGTAATATTCGCTTATAACGAGTAGAATATTTGTTTTTTTTTTCTTTTTCTTTTTCTTTGACGTCTTAAAGATCTTTAACGAATGTGTATCAAAGAAAACAAACGAATTAATTCGTTCGATATCCTCAAGACACCGTCGTTTATTTAAAATATTCGGACCGTAGAAATGCGCTCTGTGGTCCCAAAAACAATAGCGCGAAACACGCTAGAATTTCACTTCCTGGGCTGTTGAATAATAATTGGACGCGAACAGTGAGCTGGTCGAGCATCGTGCGTCGGCGTTGGTTTTTCGTGAAAATGTTGTACAGCTTCCGGCGGAAAATCGGCGTTTCCCTTCGCGGGAACACCACTGATCATCATTGTCTTTGGCGGGCTATAAAGTATCCAGAACAAAATAAAAACACATAAAAAAAGATTAATTTGTTATTGCATTTTAAACCATTAAGGTGTTATCCCTGATAACGCATAATCATTTCGAACGACTTGAGACAACAACGTCATGACTTCAAATATAGCGATATCAGATAACATTAATAATAATGATAATAATAATAATGATAATAATAATGATAATACTGATAATAATAGTAATAATAGCACACTGAGCGTTAAATCATAATAACAGTGTGCAAGTGCGAGGCCATTTACGTTGCGTTTACATTGGCTTGCGCAATCTTTTTGTCGAGAACAAATACGCGGAAAACTTTGTTGGAACCATTTATCACGCATCTCTTGAAAGACATCGTGACTCCGTACGTACACATTTGTGTACGTAAAAGTATTACCACCTACTGTTAACGACCATCCTGGGGATCCTCTCTCTCTCTCTTACTCTCCCCTCTACCTTTCTCTTTAACCGGTGACAGCACGTTACCTCTACTACTTTCCGAATTCTTTTGAAAAACGTGCTTATTTAGACTCGATTTCGTTCGAGAATTAATATATAACGAATAACCGTTCTTCAATTTACATAATTATTACGATTTATAACTATATATATATATATATATATATAAAGAGCGAGAAAAAAAAAGGAATAAAATAACAAAATAATTATCTAACAATGTAAATTCTAATACGACGTATATTCGTTACCTGCTAGAAGGCCTGCTTTCTTCTACGTCCTTGCTTGGCTTCACATCTCGATCCTCCTTTGGTGTTTTGTGCTGAGTAATCCTCATTCCTCCTGCTTTAACTGAAACGAAGAATTAGATTTAGGGATGACGATAATTATTAATTATTATTATCAAATTGTATAGCCTTGATAAATGCTGACAAGTGTATTACGACGTCATCGACATTGTATGGTGCTTGTAAACATCGTTTAACCTTTCTTAATGGGATCGGTAATTAAAGAATTCAATTAAACTAACCTGCCGGAGGATGACCGCCTTTCAGTTTACATTCCTCTGTACTCGACATGATTCGTGTCGGTATGTTGACTCAAATAAACTGGAAATTCTTCGCGCAAGAAAGTACAATATGTTTCTCGTTCGTTACAACGATACCGCTCACGCCGCACTACGCATTGCGGTGGCCGACGTCAACACATATGAACATTGCTAGTATCGATAGTGGGGGTGTATACAAAGCTCGCGCCATTTTTGAATCGTATATTAGTTATATACGTCGTTAATGTCAAAACTTTTCATCACTCAAGTTAAATATTATTACGATAAAATGGTATTATGTTTAACGATATAAATATAATGTGTTTGCCAATAAAATTAATACATAATTCGCATCTTTTGTAAAATTGAAAACTATTTTATTCGAATATTGATTATGATGCATAGGATTAATATAACTATTTTATGTGTGTGTGTGTGTGTGTGTGTGTTTGTGCGCGCGTAAGGTTAGAAATTTCATATGTAACCTGTAATGTTAAGGTTAATGGTTAAGCATTAATTCGTTTTATAATACATGAGGAACACAAATTGTGATCGACTTCAATTTGAAAGCTTTCGATGAAAATATTCCTAAGAACAGTATTTTATTAATTGAAAAGGGGAGGAAAAAAATACAGTACTTTTAAATTGATTACTTGCTGCTTCCTGCTAGTTTTTGGTCTTGATACATATAATGCAAATCTTTGCAATCTTCATCAGAAATATGTACCCAACCAGTTGATTTCATATGATATACTGTAAAGGGAGAATTCAATTAATATATTAATTGTTTAATTACTTTAAAATGTTGGTACTTACCTCTTACTATACCACCAGAATATGCGTCTCTATGAGTAGCATGATAAATCGCTCTTCTTCCTAACTCGTATGCTTCTTTATCTGTTAGATCCCAACGATAACCAGAATCTAATACGCCGAAGGCATAGATAGAGCCAGAGCCTACGCTGAATACTTTTCCTGGTGTTCTAGTACCTTCTGAATCAATGTAATACATTCCAGGACCACGTTTATCCCAACCCGCAAGCATCATACCTGGAGAAATATTATATATCCAAAAATTTGTATATTATCTTTTTGAATAGAATTTGAATGTATATATATATATATATATAAACCAAAAATTATTTTTTTGATATCTTACCCATGCTCAAACCCATCCCTTTGTAATTATATACCATGTTTGACAATAGTTTACTAGCAGCTGCAATTGAAATACGTTCTCTGTTTCTTAATTCATACATACGACATTGTTTAGCTAAAACACGATCCCAATAAACACAATCTGCAGCACCACCAGCAAGAGTACCGAGAAGATAATCATTGATCTCTACTATCTTTTTCATAGTTTGTGAACCTATAAAGACATAGAGTTTCAGTAAATGTACAAGATTTTTGGATCAATATTTTCGACAAGGAAATAGATTATTACCAATAAATTGCCCTCCAGTAGCACGAGAATCGACTGCCAATATGATACCGCCCTGGTATTGAAATCCCAACGTAGTTGTTCCATGATCAAATTGGATTTTTAAATGTTTCCCAGTTTCATCGGTACTTGCAGAAAGTTGTGCAAGATTTTCAGCAGGCTGATAATTGTATATACAAAACAATTAATATAAAAAATTGTATAAAATTCTTCTACATGATGTAGCAAATTTCAGATACTAGTTCATTAGTGTGATAACTCATAAATCAATACTTACGTTTATATATGGTGGTACAGCTAATTGAACATTATTTGTAAAGTTTCTTGTGTATCTCTCGATTTCACCCGGTAATTTATCTGTTTCTTGCAAAGAATTAAAATCTACATAAGAATTAAGACCACAAACTTCAGCCAGCGCCATGTTTATGCGAATACAGAACGCATATAGCATGTCATCTTGCTGTTTCTTTTTTAGCTCTGTAGGTGGCACTGGTGACTAATGAAATAAAGTTGGACTTAACAAATTTATATAATTTAGTTAATATTAAATCATTTTGTTATCATTAATCATTCTCGTTAAAGAATTTCAACGATTAAACGATTTTCAGTATATTTTATAATCGTTGATAATAAGTCCATTTATAAAGTGAACGTATAGAATGAATGGACCAATCACAGTTAAAAAAGGAAATAGTCGTTGTAGATGAGCCAATTAAATTCTTCGATATTCTTTCTTTCAATATTCTTTCTACTCTAATTGGATCTTTTTAATATATACTCACAAAAGAAATATATCTTTTTTTCTTGTTATATTAAATTATTTTGTCATAATGATCAAAAGAATTTTGATAGGCTTTATTTGCTTTATAGGATATTATCAAAAAAATAAAAATAATATATATTATTTCACAAATTTTATTATATATCTTATCTTGTCGTGTAAACTGGTGACCCCTAACAATATACAGTTTAAGCTTTTAGTACAGCAACCGAGCGAGTATTTTTGAATAGTGGGAACAGACAGCACGTAAACATGTAAAAAGAGAACGAATGTTGGCAAACTGCCAAGAAATCAAAGATAAATACACAAACAGGTAAATGAATTTCTTTTATACGATAAAATAGCTCTTGATTTTTGTTTCATCTAACAAATTTAGGAAGAGATTAATTTTTTTTCACCGTTTACTTTTTTAATTTTTCAGTTACAATAATTAATGATCAAGTAACATTCTTTTTAGATCTATAACTGTTTATTATTTTATTCCGATTAGATGAATTTTTAATTTTCAATTAAAATAACACGGTACTGAGGTATCCTATTTCATGATTTTAATAAAATTTAATTATTTTTTTTTTACAATGCTAAGAGTAACATTTAAAATAGACCTTGAAAAAATCACATTTTCGATTCGACATTTTAATTTGAATTCTGATTGGTCTATCTCATATTCTCCAATACATTCAATTACCTTGAAAGAAGGAAACAAACGGAAAAAAAATGTTTATTGGTTAATTTTTTAGCAAATCATTGAACAACCAATCAGATAACGATCGCCATTTTTTTATGCGAACAACTCTTACAGTCACTTTCAGTTAACGAAATCGTGAGAATGACATTTGCTTATTCTAAAAAAAAAAAGTAAAATTTTTCGTAATATTTAAGTTTTATCTATTTTCAATCTATCAAATCTTGCTAATTAAGTATCTTACTTTGAAAATATATGAAAAGTGAAAAAATCTTGCGTAAAAAATTCTAATTTTCCTTTTTTACGATATACTCGTGCGGTGATTCGAATAATTGATTTGCGAATATTTGGCCTTAATGAGACAGGAAGGTGTACGATTAACGATTTTACGAAAAATAATTTATCTACCACGACGATGATCAGGTAAGCTTAATAAATATATTAATTATTATATATCATTATTAGAATACGTACTATATAAAAGGGGATATTATACATACAATGTGTGACGCGTATATATGCATATGCATATACATAACCATATACATTTACATATCATATATACATATACATATACATATACATATATATACATAATAATCCATACATTATTTGCTTCTACGTATTAGTAAAGCACGTTTATCATCAGGTACATAACCCTTTTTTTTTTTTTATTTTAATGAAAAAACAAATCATTGAAACACATTCTCCGTCGAAATAATATCGAACGTCTATTAATCGAATTACGTAAAAGAACAAAATGAAGAAGTTATATTCGGTAAAGTCTACACTAGTAACGCGACAATGAAGATTTTTCTCTAGTTCCTGTAGCTTCTAATAAAGGCGTCCTTCGTAGCGCATTAGTACATCTAACATCCAAGAGGTCTATCGGCGCACGCGTTAACATTCCATCGTGCATCGTTCTATGAATGTATGGTGTGTTGTCTCATAATAATCTTCCTTTCACTCTTTTAACGACGTCATATATATATATATATATATATATATATATATATATATATATATAACATATTATATATATATAAATATACACGCATATATATATATATATATATATATATATATATGTAGGTACATAGTTCTTATACATATTATCTATATAGATATCTATCATAGTATCATACTATATATAGGTATGTATATAACTAGCAACGGAAAATGCAGTTATTGACGTTATATAGTTGGTACGGTGCAAACTTGGAAAGATACGTTTCAAATAGTATTTTCATGAGTCACGGTAACACCTGCAACGGTTCAACGAGATTTCTAATACTTTTACTTATCTATTCGACTTATGCCCGTAAGGTACTCGAGAACATCTTAAGTATCTATTTTATCGTTCGACTGATGGATCGACGTAATATGAACTAACTTAAGTGCTCTCGACGTTTTGATCCGGTCAGAGGACTGCGTCTTCTGGATCTTAGAAAAAAAAAAAAAACAAGAAAAAATAAATCTTTTCCTTTTTGTTTGACAACTTCGTATCCGTTGGAAAACTTTGACCCTATAAAGGGTCAAAGTATTCTCTCTCTATCTCTCTCTCTCTTTCTCTTTTTCTATCGTCACGATGATTACAAACGCATTATTTTCATATTACCGAATGTTACATAACTAGTTAGACTTACTCCTTGCGTATATCATTTTTAATCGTTTATAATAAAATGGATGAGTGTGATTTTAAAAAGTAATTGTATAAATTGTATGAAATTACAAACAAGATCCAATGTCCTCTTCATTTATTATATGAAAGTTATTCGAATGGCAAAAATTTCTTTAGTATATCTCGGATTATATTTTTGCTTCATATAATTAATAGATGAATAAATTCTTCTCCTTCGCGGGCCTTACGGTTTCTATCATCGAGCAATTAGTTCTTTCGATATTTAAGACTTTTACTTACACTCATCGATGTAAAATTTAATACGTAAGTCGTAAGGTAGAATCCACTAATCAGAATAAGCTATGCATTTTTCGTTTGCCAGACTTAAGCCGTTGGCTGTGGAAAATTTCGTAAGGATAAAATCCTCATCGTTTACGTTTTACCTATTACGTAGATATGCGTGCGTGTGTGAAGGTTATTAAATTCATCGGCCATTACACCATACTTGAAAATAAAAGTAGTGCATAGTTCAAGCGTAGGTTTTCTCCTCGCACCTTACCCGGTATATAGGATAGTCGATAGGTAGAATATCGGTATTACAATCCTATATTTGTATAGTAAAATGGCGTATGTCACTTTTGAGATATTGTCGCTTAAAAGTCCTGAATATCGATTCTTGTTAACTTCTTTTCAAATATACGTATAAATGTGACGTTAAAAAATCGATAAAAAAAATAACAATAGAAAGAAAAGACAGAAACAAAAATCATGCAGCTTTCATGGTTCATGGGACGAGTTATGGTGGTGTCGAATGATGGGGATAGTTCATTACCATTTTACTGAAGAAATCAAGTAGAGAGGCATGGACAGCCCCGAGTTACCCACTTATGGTTTAGATCGACGTTTTTCAAATTTTTTGCCATACCGACATTACGGTATAAATGTTTGCAACGAAGAAACTGATAGACACGAGTAATTAAACATTATTTTAAAGATATAAATGTTATTTTGATATTCTCGCGAACTCGTAAGAATATATAACGAGTATTATTTTAAAATCTCTTAGAAATCGATCACTTGTCTCGCTTTGGCAGGTAAGATAGGAGATATCATTTCGCGGGTCATTAAAAATTTAACATGATAAGTGAGTCGACGAACGATTGATTTATATCGTCAAAATATTTATAACAAAATGGACTCTATTCTGAAAATAATCGAACAAATTTTGTTGAAATATTAGATAGTATTTAACATAACGATAGACGAAATGTGTGTGTGTGTTTAAAATCTCGTTGGATTTAGCCGTGCCAATCTTTGTGATAATCATTAAGGTAAAGTGTACTTACGAATCCAAACATTTAGAAAACTATAACGATTCGTTAGAAAACCTCAATCAAAATTGAAATATTCCATTTCTATTGAACGTTACAACGAACTAACGCTTTATTACACGATGACGATTGGTAAAAGAGATTTTCAGCGGTTACGTTTTGAAAAAAAAAGAAAAAAAAAAAATGGATATTTACGGAGAATTTAATCGTAAATATTATTGTATCGGGATCGTGGTACTGACCGAAGTTGAAAAGAAATCGTTGAAACTAATGTCTTCGACACGCGCCATATATTCTATCTCTTTTTCTCTCTTACGGTTTGTATAAATAAAAAGAGAGAAAGAGAAAAGGAGTGATGGAGAGAGGGAGAAGGAAGAGAGGGAGAAGGAGAAAGAGAGAGAGAGAGAGAGAGAGAGAGAGAGAGAGAGAGAGAGAGAGAGAGTATGTATGAGAGTGGGAGAAAGAGAGAGAATGAGAAAGATTTGTAATAGGTATCTCGTAATTTATAGTAGGCTAAGATAATCGATTATCCAAGTACGTCACTAAAAGATACAAGAGACAAATATGTTGGTACGTTTCGAATAGGAAACTGTTATTAAGTATAACGTATTATTCTCTTATTTTGTGGGGTCAGCGATATGACGTATTTCTTATTGGTGGGGTCACGTGTACGAGGGTAAGGCATCGAAAAATGCGACTCTATTGGTCCGTTCCCACGTCGAACCACCCATAAACGCGAAAGACGTTATCCGCGTCTTTGATAACGACGTTATATTTTTTTTTTTTTTTGATTCCGTCCTCTCGAAAGATCGCGATGTTTGCCGAACGTTTTCAAACGTTGATAACGATAACGAGCCGATCGACTCCTTTCCCCCCACCCCCTCACCCCCCTCTTTCTCTCACTCTCACTCTCACTCTCTCTCTCTCTCTCTCTCTCTCTCTCTCTCTCTCTCTCATTGTTTCCTTCTCTTTTTTATCTCTCATCTAAATTTGTATCTTTCATATATTCATAGGCTTTTTACTTTTTTTTTTCTTCTTTTCTTTTCTTTTCTTTTCTTTTCTTTTTTTTTTTATCTCTTTCCTTCAGTCAGATAGGTGCAAAAAGTAATTGCTCGGCTTTGAATTTAAAAGATTAGATTGGATTCTGATCTTGATCAGTTTTTCGTTATACAACCGGTGGGAGATTTAATAATGTACGATAGAAGGGATTGAAATTTGATTTAGCATGTATAATAAAGCGGATGGAAATAATGTGTTTTATTATGATTCTGTATGTATTGTATTAACATTGAGCTACGTGTGGTTTATAGTGTGGCTTATATCTCCTGCTAATCAATGTGGCACCAGAAAGCAAACAACGTGGCGTTGTTTTCATCGTGATTTCACGTTGTTTTCTATTTGTCTATTGTATATTGCGTACTGTGTACTTTTTGTACGTGTTGTACGCTATAAAAAATTGTCGATTGATACGGAAATAGTTGTTTCATTGATTTCATGCTTTTCGTTCCAATTCGTGAACTCGTTAAAACAAAAAAAAAATAAAAAGAAAGAAAAATTACGAGCATCCAATGTGTTGACCTGAATGACATTGCGAGTTTTCCCCTTTTGTAAAATCTCAACGCGTAATCGATAAGCAATTGCGTTGTTCGTATGGTATGGTTGGGAGATCAATTTCCATGGATAGAAATATTTTAGATAGCCTCGGTTATCCTAATTGACACGGTTATCTTTTGAAAATTTTCCGATAATTATTTTTAGAATCTCTTTTTAATGACCAGAGCGAGTCGTACTTTTTATTTTTCCCTCGACGAGCTCGAATTAAGTGACTCTGATTTTTTCTACAGCGACTTACTAACCCTTAACTCGAGAATTAAAACATATTGAATGTTAATCCTTTGCGATATAATTATTTTTCTAATTTGTTCACGTCAAATTTTGATTTGATTTGTTTTTTTTTTTTTTTAATCTTACGCATAAGTACATACGCATATACTTTGAAAAGAATTTTTAAATAAAATCGTTTTTTTATTAATTTGTCTCATTGAATAAATTTAAACGTTACGTGTCTCAGAGATGACTTTAAAGTTTTATAAGAAAAAAAAAAATATATAGTGTTATCACGTCAGCAATGACCTTGTATTGCAAAGAGTTAATAATATAAAAAAAAGTATTTAATTCTTGAAATAAATATTATCACAATGTCTTGTAAGTATATTTTGCGATATTGTTAAGTCAATTTTCGGTCTGTCTAATATCCATGTATAATATTATTTTCTTATAAATTTTAAAAAATATTTCTAAAAATATATTATGCGTTAAAAATATTAAACTTATTTTCTGTTTGAAATAATATTCCGTAGATAGGAAAGTCATAATAATAAATAGAAAATAAGAGAATCTTTGGGATAGATATCCGAGCACATGCATACGTATGTATATATGATAATGCGTAAAAAAACGTAATTAAAAAAAAAAAAAAGAAAGGAATGCGAACATATTCGAACTTCTTTGTTTAGATTCCGCTAGCTTTATCGGGTTTGGAGGGTCGTCGAGGTCAATGGTACCACGCAAGATTCAATAAGATATTAAAATCGTCATTCTCAGCTTTATTTACGGGGTAGCAATGTTAATTTAAAGACCAAAGTGAAAATTAATGGATACTTTTAATTCACGTATCTAACGAATTAATTATAAAAAAAAAAAAGAAAATATTATAGGAAGTAACGTTACGAGAGAAATTCGAGATTTTAACGAGTCGACGTGCGATTGAAAAAAAAAAAATGACAAGGCCAAGTTCTTGGCAGTTGGTATCTATCTACGTGTTCCTTCATAGATTTTGTTTTGGTTATCCATTGGTTATTTAAGAACACGTTTGTGAACATACAGGAAAGAGAAAATTAAATTCGACGTAATATTATTTTTTATTTTCCTTTTTTTTTCTTTTTTCTTTTTTTAAATTTTATAACACGTTATAGTAATCATACTCATGGCTTTGGAGAAAATACTCGTTGTGTCTTTGTTTCAAGGGAAACGGAAGTTCCTCTTTCGCTGACTCGCTTCTAGTTATTATGTAATAAGTATATACAGTGAGAAGCAGTAACAACGTATGTGAGGTTATCCCTTTCATTTTTTCGAATTTCTCTTTTTGCGTGTATTTTCTTATGCGTTTAATCATATTCTATAACTTAATTAATGTATTTATGAAAGATATCATTTGAAAATATAATAACATCCATGGGAACGCACACAAACGTTCACTAGAAGAATGTGATACCAGATATTAGGAATTTAAGTGGTCGATAAATCGTGCTATTAAAAATGCCATTTGTAAGTAAATTTAGAACAATCCACGATTAGAATAGCTTGCCTCTCAAATAAATGCGTTTGCAGTATTACAACACATTAACGTAATCCAATGATCGAACATATCCGACAGTTTAATTGTCCGTTAAATTCTTCGTAAAAACAATTGTTTCCATTATATTCACTTTAACATTTATTAAATATTTATTATGTAATAATATTAACAAGGACCAGTTAAAATGTTCGTAACTTTCTTTTTTTAAATACAGCTATACGTTTCATTCTTAGAGTGAATTAAATATTAAAATTAATTTTAACGAAAAATAATGATAAAGAAAGAAAAGTAAGAATAAATAAATAAATAAAAAGTGACGAACATTCTCAAGTGGTTCTAGTGCTTTACTCAAAATTTCTCAAAATATAAAATCGTCAATTTATCAATGAATTAACATAATTATACAAACATGGAAAAACGTATTAGCCTTGTGCATAAAAGAAATCACAAAAATGATGATTTCTCTTTCTCTTTCTCTCTCTTCCTTTTCTCTCTCTCTCTCTCTCTCTCTCTCTCTCTCTCTCTCTCACTCTTAATGTATACGAGTGTAAATATAGAGACACACGTATATATATAAGCATAGATAAATATATATATATGTGTGTATGTATTATACGTATGTGTATACTCTGTGGAATCAAACAAAGAAGCGTGGCACCAGTTTCGATTACCTTTCGGAAACTTGGCACTTTACGTGGCGGCCCAGCCACGAACGTTAATGCTTCGATAATGTCTTTTGCTCGTACGCACACGCACTTATTCCACTCGAGTGACGATTCGACTCGATAATGATCGTATGCCGCACTGTGATTACGCAACGGGAGTAAAAGAGAGAAAGAGAAAGACAGAGAGCGAGAGAGAGAGAGAGAGAGAGAGAGAGAGAGAGAGAGAGAGAGAGAGAGAGAGAGGAGACCCGATTCTCTCCGTCGGTGATCGTTGAGTAAGAGACGAGGTGAAGGTGAGCGGTTAAAGTCGAGAGTAGTGGTGCACAGAGAGTGTAAACTGCAACCACACTCTCTAACTCTCTAGCTACTGAACTAAACATCATAGCAAACTTTGTATCAAACGTCCCCCATCGAACATTAAAGTTAAAGATGATAGACGAAGTACGTGGTCTCGTGAAATACTGAAAATTTCCTCGGATAAAAAGAATTAAACGTAAATGATCAGAAACTCCTCCCTTTCTTTTTTTCCTTTCTTTAACACACACACACACACACACACACACACATATATATATTTATGTATGTATGTATGTATGTATATGATGTGTATGAATCTGAACAAGTTCAAAGATATAAGGATGAGTGTAGATAAGCTTTTTAATATTGTCAATATTTTCTTCTCAATTAGTAGACGTAATTAAAATATGGAATAATAATAATAATAATAATAATAATAATAATAATAATAATAATAATCATAATAATAATAATAACAACAACAATAATAATATTAATAATAATAATTAATGAATTATCCGAGTGTATAGAAGAGCTTTGAAGCAGAGCAATTTGAGATTAAATATTTTGCGATTGATCAATCGTAAAACATTTATAGTATTATTTAGATCTATTTATTCTTAGATAGGCTTTAAATATCGATAATATTCTTTTCTTTTGAATAAGCAGGAATGATTATAGAATGGAATAATAATAATAATAATGATGATGATGATGATAATAATAATAATAATAATAATAATAATAATAATAATAATAATGATAATAATAAGCATAATAATAATAATAATAATAATAATAATATAATTATAATAATAATAGTAATCATAATAATTTGTAAATTATTTGAACTGGTACGTAGCAGTTTCAGTTCAAATATTTTATGATCAATCGTAACGTATTTTTACAGTATTTGTTAAGCCTGTTGTTAAATGTTTTTTTAACATTGTTAGTCTTTTCTTTTAAAAAATACCAAGTAAAAAATGCGGAAGAAAATATAATCGAATTTGATCAAACATGTTTTAAGTATCGCAATTTATAATATTCAGATCATATAGACCAACGTGCCAAACTCTTTTGGAGGTCGAAAATAAAAAAAATAAAGCTATCTATATATCTATTTCTATATCCATCTATCTATCTATCTATCTATCTATCTATATATCTATAAATATTTTTTTTTGAATTAGTAGAAATGATAATAGCATGGTATAGTAATAATAGTAGATAATTTACGAATTATCTGTACATCGAAAAGAAATGAAATATAAGGTTTGAAATCGAATACTTTTCGATCGATCGATTGCAAAGGTTCCTTTTCTTTTTTACAGTATATATTGTTGGGTTTATTTTATTCATAAATAAACTTAGAGCGATTCGGAATAAAACTTGATGTACTTTTACGAGTTTTCAGAATGACTTGACTTTTATTATGCAATTCTAGCTTACTAAACTACGTTAGATTTAGAATGAAACGTTGAAATAAGTCGAATAGGTCGATACGATTTGTGTATCGTTCGAAGAAAAATGGAAGACAAAGGAAACGACTTTAAAGAGATACTAAATATCTTTAGCTCGTGAATACTTTGTGCAGTCTCGTAAAGGAGACACGAAAGCAACCTACTCGTCTAAGTTTCGATTTATTTTTATCTTCTCTGTGGCTCGTAAAATCTCGCGAGAAGTGCCACAGGTACTCACTTTAACTCTTATTTTCGTACGGAATCGTTCAATTTATTTAGAAGAAAATCGGTATCGTAGTACTTTGCTTTTGTTTTCAAGAGATAGAAAAATGTTGAAGGAAATATTTTTTTTAAACTATATTATATTATATACTATATTATATATATATATATATATATATATATATATGCATGTATATAAGAGGTATAATAGCAGGTTGGTGCAACGACCATGACGTAATTCTCGTAATGCGTTTTCCCGTAGCATGGAATATACGTGAGTCGATCGAATGACGACCGGTTGCTAATCTTTTGAATCAATCGAACGTTTCTAAACATCGACTAGGTACGCAGGAGGAAGACGAGGTCGACATGAACGCTTTTCTCTCTCTCTCTCTCTCTCTCTCTCTCTTTCTCTCCCCCCCTTCTATTTCTATATTTACGAGAAGCACCCGATTTCCAGCATTTTAATGTCGAAATCTTCATGAACCTTCTTGAATCTAATATTTATAAACGACACGTGTCTCGCACGTAACGCGTAGTAGTAACCATGAGTTTTAGAAATGTAGGCGCTAACAATGGATAAGTGGGGATACACACGTGGAAGAGTTGAAAACCGTAACTTATTTTGATCTCGTATCGTGATTTTTGTTTGTTTTTATTCCTTAGAAATATCTTTTTCAATATTTTTTTGTCACGCGAATTTTGTTTTCTTTCTTTATTTTTTATTTTTTTTTTTTTTTCTTTTAATATTATCGTATCGTATGAGATAAAAACGTTCCCGATTGTATTTATTTTTGACACCTTATGAATCTTCTTAAAATCAATTCGTTTATTTCCTTTATTTTGGCACCGACTGCTTCGATAATTAATCTGCTTTTATATATTTGATTTACATTTCGAGTGTTGCTTTAATTAGAGTTACTTGATTTTACGATTTATGTTATGTATCGATTACGTCTATGGTTTCATTGAATTCTAATTTTAATTGCGTATTCCTTTTTTAATTAATTCAAATGCTGACAATTATGGGCTATCTACTATACGAAAAGAGAAAAAATACGTATAGGCATATTGGTAACAAATTAATTATTATTTTTATATTAGTTTGGGGAAAAAGAAATCCATTATTTTTTCGTTCACGTTCACGTAAACGTCATGGATTTCTTTTTCCCCAAACTAATATAACATAAGTTAAAATTGTTCTCGTTTACAACTGCATTTATTTTTATTGTTGCAATAATTTTCAACTAGTCATATTTTCTCTTCTGTCGACTCTTCTTTATCTATTTGTTTTTAGACCTTGCGTCTAGAAACTGTGTTATTTTTCTATTTATTTATTTATTCTTCTGTTTGATTTACTATTTTATATTTAGCAGTATATATTAGTATTTTGTAAATACTTCATAATGATTTCAATTGTCTATGGATTTATTTGTTAAAATTTTTTTTATATTGTTTTTTAATTTTTGTTGTATCTATTCGAATTTTGGTCTTTTTCTTTTTATTAAAATTTCATTTGTTACATTAGTATGTTTAATTTTCATATTTGTTAATATATAGATACAGTGTTATCTCTCTTCGAGATAATTCGAAGTTTTCATTTGATTCTTCTTTCGAACAGTTTTATTTACATAGATTTTTAAAAATCGGTGAGATAAACGATTAACATTAGAAACATTAACGAAATTTTGGTTAGATTAATCTTTATAACATAAAAAAAAAATTAACATACAGTCAATATAGAAAAAAAAAACAATAATTAATCTGATAAATGACACATACAGTACATATTATTTCAGATTTTTATTAAAAACGTTTTAGAACCAGTTTTAGAAAGAACAAATTTTCTTTTCCTTCGACAATTTTTCTGCCGTTCGTCCGATGTACCCGAAAGCTTGATTTGCTTGACCTTTAACATCCGGTTGTCGGGTCGTATTGATAGACACGTTGAGTTCAAGGCACGATGTGAGAATATATAACTTACCGTAGACGTGGAAAAAGAACACGACACGGCTGATAGTAACGTCAACTTGTCGATTGAATTCTTTATTTAAATAACTCTTTAGGTATCTATCAAGCCTGAGGAGCCATTTATAATTACTTTGTCTTTAATCATTCGAAATATTTTGTATTAATTTTGTACTAATCATTTGATATCGACTTTTATTTTTCTATTTGAAGTAATATATTAGGAATCATTATTCGATTTCAAAGATACATACATAATAATCAATTGACGTGAATTCATAAAGGAGAGTCATCACTAATTCTGACATTGACTTTTATGTTTCGAAGATAATTAAAGGGAAACAATACTATGGAATATTTTTGACACTCGTCTGTACTCGCATGAAAGTGTATCATCTTATATATACCCTTTGCTCAGTGCAATCATTCTCGCGGTTAAAGTCTACCAGCCGAGCGATTATATCTTCTAATTATATTGTTTTACTATATCATATATATATATATATATATATATATATATATATATATACATATACATAAATACACATGGAGACATATATACAAGATTTTTCAGAACGTGTGGGCATAACTTTACTGGTGGATCGAACACATTAAAATAAGAAAATAAAGTTCATACGAATTATATAGCTGATATGACCTTGTTTTTGAGATACAATCGTTTTTGTATTATATCAATTGTTTACCTGTTTTTTTAAAGAAATTACTCGAAGTGATCACCTACGGCTCGAATACAAACTTCCGGACCTCTTATCATTGAGATTCTGACTCATTCAAAGTTAAGTCGTCTGATATCGTTAGAATTAGTTGGCAACCCCGAATAATACGTTAACGGATTATCTTAAAGTTATCTAGTGATATGTTATAAACTCTAATTGCTTTGGGGTCTCCACAGATAAAAATCTATTGGATTTAAGTTCAGTGATCACGATCGTTCGTTTTTATGAAGAACTCCGTGTCAGTTTACCAATAAAATTATTGGAAGATAGAAATTCGGTTTTTAGGGGGAAAAAAAAAAATTTGGATCTTAGGGACAAAATCATGTCGAACACATGTGTGTTCATACGAATTTATTTTTCCTATTTTAATGTGCCGAATGTATCGCAAGTGAAGTTACGTTCACAATTTCTAAAACAGCCTGTACATCAAATGATTGTTGCGTCAGAATAACACGGTGAGTCCCATGATTTATATTTATAGAAAAACGTATGCTAATCGATCTATCGAAAAGATAATGTCTAATTGCGTATAACGAGATAAAAAGATATTTCATTTCAACGAGATATTTCATTTCGTGACAAGAGACGATTCAAACTTATCCAACGTTTAAAATTTTTTTCTTTTTTTTTTTTTTTTTTTTTTTTCAACGAAGAACTTTTAAGAGTTGACGTTATAATCGATCCACGTAATACATTCTTCGATCCTTTCGTATTTCGACATTCGAAATGTCGATATTTTGATGCTGAACAAGCGTTCCACTTTAAAACAGTCCTGAAAATACTCGCGATTCGTATCATCGTATTCGTAAGACCTTTAATAAATAAATAGGTACAATAAACTGACAGATATCTCGTTAAATCATAGAATCGTTATAATTGAATCAACTTTGAACGATATTAAGGACAAATTTATAAATGGTTAATTTCTAAATCATTTTCAAATAAATTTAGAATATTATAGTATTAAGAATAAAGAACAAAGTATTAAAAATGTTATAGAAGAAAAAAGAATATTTATTTTATTTATTTACGAAAAGAGGATAAAGTGAGGGATGGCGGAGGGGTGTATTGAAAGTTGAAAGGGGAAGATTTATTTGTATGATCGTACGCTTTTGAAATAGATACCATTAACGAGAATTATCGACATTAACTTATTGACGACAAAGTTAAAAGAGGAAGACTAGGAATAATAATAATAACAATAATAATAATAATAATAATAAGAAGAAGAAGAAGAAGAAGAATACGTGTGAGAAGAGGAAGAGAAATATATCATGAGAGTTGGAAAGAGAGAAAGATATCGTATCGATAACTCTTAAGTGCGTCAGGTCAGGCTATTTCTTGGGGGGTGTTGCAATGGAGAAGAGATATGAGTCGCAGGGGGTCCACTCTTGTTATTGTTATTTTCCATTTTATACGACGCCCTTCTTGTCAATATTTCCTCTCTGTCTCCCTCTCTCTCTCTCTCTCTCTATCTTTTTCTCTTTGTCTCCCTACCTCTCTCTCTCTCACTCTCACTCTCTATCTTTCTCTTTCTTTCTCTTTCTTTCTGCTTCCCTCTCCCTCCCTCTCGAAGATGTCACAGTTTCTTTTACTCATCATTTCAATACACACAAGCATAAAATAATCGCGAGTATTTTGTTCGATGACGTCATATTTGCATATATATATATATATATATATATACATATATACATATATGTACGTTGTTTCTGGTCGGAATACTTCGATAATTTCATCAGTGGCATCCTCCAAGATTCACGATGATGAAATTCACTTGTTCGTTTACTCCAGCAAGAATCTCATATCATTTTGGAATATCGAAAGAAGAATTGATACGTGCGATCGTCGTATCGTAACGAAACTATAAGTACAATATATATATATGTGTGTGTGTGTGTGTGAATGTATTAATTACGTTTTTATCAGAGTGGTGTTATTGTTGAACTTTGATATTATAGGTAGATTTATGAGAGATTGTTAAAATATAGAGGAAAGGATTGTTAAAATGTTGTACGTATACAGTTGTTTTTGATATATATTGTGTTTTGCATGATATATTTAAATGAATAGAATAATTAAGGGGAAATAATAATCGAGGAGCAGCATATATATATAAAAGAAAAAAAAAACAGAATTATGCTAAACAATAAGTCTGTAAGATTTCATTTAGGTAATGCGATTAAAAATTTGATACGTTCTTTGTAAAATGCGATAATTTGGTATATGAGAGAGAATTGTTAATACCGTGCATACCAGCATTCTACAGTATTCTCTACGTCTTTCTAAAATTTATAGACATGATAGACGAGAGAAATGATAATTGACAAGCATCAAAGAAACCAAGAGCACGGTAATCCATGAGATATGATCTAGGCGATATGAATCGAAATGATGACGTCATTTTTAAAATACGATAATTTATATATTGAAAAAGAATTGTTAGAACTATGTGTGTGTGTGTGTGTGTGTGCGTATCATTCTATGTTTCTGTCCGAATAAAATTAATGGACGAGATAAACGACAGTCGATAAGTACCGGAGGAAAACATAACTACAACGATTTATTATAGTTGATTTCATTTAGATTTTAGAAATTAAATGAATTTCGATTGAAATATCAACCGTTCACAAAACAAATCGTTCAACTCGACTTTTTGAATTTTTTTCTTTTTTTTTTTTTTTTTTTAAATTTAAGCGTCAACCCAACTTGATGGAGATCTCACTTTTTATATTCATTATAAAATTCCCTAATTCGTGTTATTTAATACGATTAAATGACAAAATTTATTTTTAAACCATCGAATTAAAAATCTAATTTATTTCGGTAATAACGATTATTGTAAAATATATTTCATCTTATTAACTTTATATATACTCAGATGAAATCTACTTTTGCATTTATATATTCTGCAATGTTTATTTGAATGTATATTTTAAATGAGAATTTTAAAAAGCAATTAATATTATTTCATCAGATTTCTCCAATTCTTTTTTTTTTTTTTTCTTTTATGGAGTCAAGTCAATTTGCCAAATGATCGGCTCATATTTTCAAACTATAAATGACATAATTAACAATGCATATATATATATATAAATATATAAATATATAAATGTCATCAGGTATACGTTTAACATTAAGAAAAATTCTAATGCTTGAATTCGTGTTCAGATCGTTGAACTAATAAGTTCGTCTCGCGGAAAGTACGGAAACGTTTACCTTGTTCCGACTTTCTCGAATTCGCGACAGATCGATGAGAGAGAGTGTGTTCGTGGGAAATGGTAAGAGTTACATTGGATGCACCGGGAACGCGTTCGTCACTGGGTCGTTCTTAGTGCAGCACGCGGCTGTGCACGCTAATATTAGCGGCGCAACATGGTAACCGAGCATCGAGCTTATTCCTGGCCGAGCAGCTGGCTGCTCGGCTAGTCAGAGTCAAGGTCACGGTATTACGGAGCGCGACTCGTCGTTCCGTTCGTACTTGTGGATGTCTTGCACCGTTCTTGCATCCTCCAACATGCTCAATTAAACGTTCGCATTCGATATTACGAGAAAATTCCAATCCGGAAGTAAGATAAAATATATAGATATTCGTTTAGCATTGAATTCGATTGGATAAAAAATTTTATCGGTTCTTACGTGTATGATTTTTTCATTTTTTTTTTTTTTTTTTTTATCTTTTTTGGTAGTGCACTCGACTCTTGTAACGTTTTGATTAAATCGCTCTACAAATGCATGTTTTATTATTCATTTAAGAGCTCTTTCGTAACGATTATGTTTGACGGAGAAATTTATAGAAACAATTTTACTTTTATTTTTCTTTGATTGGAATTGGTTTTTCTATTGAGAATAGTTTTGGTCTTTCGATTATCGTACGACGAATGTTAAAAATGTTTCGAATAAAGTTCGCCAAATTTTGCGATAGTTCGCTATGATCTCCGTAGCATTAAACGTGTTAATATTTCATCGTTTTATATTATATTGTAAAATATCGTGATGGATGTATTTCAATTTTACTTTTTAAACGGGATAAAGTAATTATGATGATAATAATTATTCATTAATTATTTAAAAATGGGAAATAAACGCCGTCTATGTCTGTCTGTCTGTGTGTGTGTATGTGTGTGTGTATAGCATTTATTATGATATTTATTAATACCCAAGCTAAATTCGTGTCCGTTAAATTCGTATTTGCTTTAAAGGATACTCGTTCTATTAGGAAAAAAAAATATTGGTACGAAATATATTTAAAATTCGTTATTTGTTAAAGTAAGAGAAAAAGAGAGAGAGAGAGAGAGAGAGAGAGAGAGAAAGAAAGAAAGAGAGAGAAAGCTTCGGTAAATTCGAAGCTTTCTCTGACGTGTCCTTGTCTTTCAGACGACCTTGGCCTTCGTTTTAGTGATGGGAAGTATTTTGCATAGCCAGGAGGCAAATCGTGATGTGTGAACATTCAATACGCAAGTATACCTTTTCTTTTTCACTTCTTCTTTTTCTTTTCTTTCTTTTTTTTTTTTTTTTGATACTCGTACTACTTTTCTTTTTTCATCGAGTTCTTAAAGAAGAAAAGAACGTCGGGGGGAACGAATGATGGAGACCGTCTTCCACTACCAATAGCCATCTTACGTACCCCGTTATGGAATAGGCGCTCTCGTTCGCTGTTGACTGACTTTATCCTAAGCATTCGTAACCAAAGGCCAAGGTAGTCAACTTACGTTACTTTCACCGATTATGTCGCTATTTCTTGAGACGAACGCTCTCACTCGCACAGTTACTTTGTCTTTTTATTATCCATATCGATACTATTATTTTGGCATGCTGTTATTATATTCTCACACTATACATAGTATTATATACATTATATTATTTACTTTATCTCTCTCTCTCTCTCTCTCTCTCTCTCTCTCTTTTTCTCTTTCTCTCTCTCTCTCTTTCTTTCTCTCTACGTATCTTTTATTACATAATTATTGTATAGTAGGTCTAATATATATTCCGCATACTATCTATTATATCTATCTATCTATCTATCTATATACATATATAAATATATAGATACTTATACTTTACGTATATAAGTTACTTTAAGTAAATTTACGTATACGCATTGCAGGTATAAATATATTTATTGCATCTATATTGTACTTACTGTGTACTATTTGTTATGTCGTTTAAAGATACATCTGATACTATTCTAAAACGTTACCTAAATGTGTTGGACCTGTCGTTTTCGTATTTTGGTTATTCAAGATTCTCTTTCTGTCGATCGGATTTCGTCGCAAACGTTATAAATCTGTTAACTGACAGGAGTATTAAACGTATTTGGATTCGATGATCATTATCGTCGAGTATCGTTATTTTTGCCGTTAGTAAATATTCAATAGAAATCACGAATAGTTGAAAACGCTTTGATGCGTTCTTTTTATATGGGTCTGTATATATATAAAAACAAAAAAAAAAAAAAAAAATAAAAAAATAAAAGAATAAAATAAAAAAAAAATATATATATATGAAAAGAAATTCTCTCTTAGTTTCTCCAATAGTATAGAGTTTGATTGTTAGACTTTAAGGTACGACTCCGTTCTCTCTTTTTTTTTTTTTTAAAGAGAATATAAATTTTGCGTTAAGTTTATTTGATGCAATTAATTCGTTAAATCTTTTCCCCTTGATCGTTGTCGTTCTCACGTGACTGACCGTAATGAAATAAATCGAATTCGAATAAGAAATTTTTTTTCCCCTTCTCCGATTTATTCTATCTCTTTCTTCCTGTGATCATGCTCTAATTGCTTCGAGGAAAACGTGTCAGCGAGGATGTCGATCGGAGTAAATACGCGAGGCACCTGTTCGCGTTTACCTCGAAGCTGAGAAAAATCTTATTCAACCTCCTTTCACGCTTGATGCGTTTTATCGGTACTGCAACCGGTATAAAGCGAAGCCACGTTGTTGATATTGATTTACACATACCTATATATTATTGAAATCTGCGTTCATTTGCATTCGAGTGAAGGAATATTCGATTACAGATAATGATAACTGTTTGATATAACACAAACCGCTAAGGGTCGACTATGAACGAATCTTATCTCTTAGATATCAATTACATTGTTTTCATATTAAACCGATATGGACTTTTAATAAAATCTTCATATTTTATTTAAACGTGCTATTTTATGGGGAGAAAGAAAGATTGAATTAAAAGATTATATTTGTTAAGATTAAATAAGTATCAGGTATATCAACAAAAAAAAAAATATATATATATATATACTGTTCGATTTTTTTTTTTTTTTTTTAAGGAGATAAATGTTTGTACTGTTTATGAATATTTAATTAACAGACTCAATGTAATTTCCATTAATATGTTGTTGACCGGACGAATTACGGAGAAACAAAGGTCTGTTGAATGAAGAAGCTGATTATTTTTCATAAAACATTCAATACTAAAAACATTTTTAAACTTTGATATTCTCATAATTTTGAAGCATAACTTAAAATTTGTCAATCTCGCTAAAGACGAATGAACTCGTTGTTAGGCGATAAGTAAATGATGAATAGAGAATGAATGGAAATTGATGAGCTTATTCGTCATCGGTCAATAATGTATTCGTATTAACAGCTTCTCTATGCTGAGATGGGAGATTCTAGAATTTCTTTTAAGATAAAGCGACTTGTCTTTGTATAAATAATTATGTGTTAAACGGATGGAATTTTTTGACTATTTTACGAGTCAGGAGGAGGAGGAGGAGGAGGAGGAGGAGGAAAAGAAGATGTTCATTTTTCTCTCTCTTACTTTTCTTTTTTCATTCGTGTCGTTTCGATCGCCGTTCGATCAATTTTTATTTTTAGATGGATTTCTCAAAATCCGTCGGTTTAGTAAAATTGAATTGGCGATTGATTAAGAATTTTTGTCAATTTTCGTTAATACTGCCAACTTAAAAATAAAAATCGGATCGAATCAAAATTATTTATGGATCCTTGGTTGGACGTTAACTTCATTTTTGATATAAATTTCAAATCAGTCCGTTCGGTCATTTAAAATAGTGAATACAAACGCACACATAAGAAACATTTTTCGATTTTTGTACGAAACTTTAAAGATCGTAAAACGGTTGTTTTCTCTTTATTTCTTGTTTTTTTTTTTTTTTTTTTTTTTTGCAGAGATAATCGCCTGTTACACTTCTCTCTATTTTAAGATCATATGAAAAGAAAAACAAAGATAAAAGGAATGTTTCGAGAATGATATTAAAACAATAAATTTATAATAATTTTCGAATGCATTAACAATACGTACGAGTGCCAAATCAATTTCGTACAAATCGAATAATTAACGTTTACTAATACGTCTTATATATAAAAGATACGAAAGTATTTATTGTCCGTAATATTCGATTTTATACATCACATTAAATTCTATGAAATCTGGTCTTTTAAATGTCACAAAAGACATCTTCGGATTGAAATTGAAATAATACTTGTAAAAATTCTGGAACCATGGATGACCTTTACGGAATTCAACGTATTAATGGCTAATGTTGGTGATATACGAGTGCGATAACATTAAAAGAGGATCGTGATTCTCAAGTTTGCAGGATGCAATCTCGATGGCGAATTACGCGTTGTGGACTATACTCTCTGCTTCTTACGCAATCGATTTATCCACGGTATTCGTTCACCCCACGAGCTAGATCGTCTCGTAAATCGTACCGCCGTTTCGCGGCGTACTCGAGGCCTCTCGAGATTAACTTTCGATTAATTGCCGTTTCCTGGTCGTTCGAACGTTGGCGCTTCAAATTTGCGCGGCATCTTTGATAAATCGTGTTATCTTTTCTTCCGTCTATCGAACATGAAAAACGACCGGAACGCGTTCACGGACGACGCGATTGTTTTAATCGGTCGATATCACAATTTAAAAAAAAAAAAAAAAGAAAAACAAAAACAAAAATGATTACACGAAATTAGTGCATCGTTCCGATTTTTTTTTCTGTTTTTTTTTTGTCGAATAATCTTAAAGGTTAATTAATTACCTTTTTTCTTATTCGTTAAAACAGACTTATCCTTATTCCGGTCGCGTATTTTTATATTATCTTCGTTTGACGAATCGAAATAAATGTTAATTGTCGGCGATAACAAATTTTAACGTTTCATAATGTTTTATCACGTATCCAATTTTCCATTCGATTTATTTTAACTCGGACGCGTTAAGGCATTTCCGCAATTTTCAATTTATTGACAGATATATATATATATATATATATATATATATATATATATATATTTATATTAATGTATGAAATATATATTATTTTGTTAATATCGATAGAAAGAACGCGTATATCCGTGTAAGGACGATCGGTGGATGGTAATTAAGGTCAGATTAAGTCATTGCTTAAGTGTTTCTTCTATAAGTTAATTTATAAAGTTTATTTGTATATTTCTAGGAAAGGATACGAGAAAGGAATGAAAAAGAGAAAGAAAAGTCGTCTTAATGTAACGTCGTTCGAGTCGATTTTAACTCGAGAGAACATCGACAGAATATATTGTCGGAAGTTTTATATTATATCGGAAAAAAATCTACGCGCGCGCGCGCGTGTTTGTTTTATATCGCTAGAAAGAGAGAGAGAGAGAGAGAGAGAGAGAGACCGTCGTTCTATCTCTCTTTCTCTCTTTCTCTTTCGCGTTCAAACGAACTCGAACGTTATTTTACGAGGACGTGTAATCTTCTTAATTATCTTTTAATGACGTCTCGCGCAAAGTAATTTGCGGATCGCGCTAAGCGTTCGCGCGCGGCCTCTTTTGCAATCTGCAATAATCGCGATATATATACCTGACTGCCGTTATTACAAAGAACGCGCTCCTTTCGCGAGGTTAAAGCACTTCATTCCGAGATATTAATTGCACCGTCTTTCCTGGAGAACAACTTCGTGCATTACCGTATTCGACCTCGTCTTTTCGTAATTTCATTTTACCGGAAGATGAAAGCTTAGGTATCATTGATATGAATTAACAGGAAATACTTTCGAATTTATTCTTACCTCCCCGAGTTTATACTCAAAAGTATAATTAGTGGGTACGTTCCTCGATGGTGTTTATTTACGATAATAGATCGAAATAACTTGATTATTTATAAAATTGTTATGCTTCTATACAGAGATAATACGAATTAATTATCTGAATTTTCCTCGAGAGTCACGTTTTCAAAATTCTATTATATCTGTTTACCTGTGTTGCGTCAGTGCGAAATGTTTAGATGACTCAACGTAAATTGGATTATTTCACGTTATCCAAAGATTCCCAAGGATGTCGGCCGTTATCTTTCAAACCGTGACATTAGAAAAATTCTAACAGCGATACACATAGGATACGACGAAATGATCGTGTTGTAGATTTGAAGCTGGCGAAAACAATGATAAATCTAAAAAAAAAAAAAAAAGAATGTCTTCCGATAATCCGATACAAGAGAAATCCGTAATAACCGTATTCTAAATCCGTTTAACATTTAACGAGTAAACGTATATCATCGAATTTTCTTTCGTATCGTCCAAGCTCTGCTAATGGAATTTATTTCTGTGTAAAGTGTATGTAAGATTCGGGAAGGATTTAAATGAGAAAATCGATCGTAGTCAAGAGAAATAGAGAAAATTGCTTTGCCTTCGGAACTGTAAATACTTCGTCCCACGCTCGATTATCGTAGATAGTATTATAGTCTGACAAGCGAAGTAAGGAAAGGAGGAGGAAGAGAAGAAGCAGGAGAGGAGAGGAGGAGGAGGAGGAGGAGGAGGAGGAGGACTCTCCTTCGAAAGGATCGACGATCGCGTCATCGCGCTCTCGAGAAGACACGCTCGCTCGTTTCTATTTTTACGGTCGATAACGAGGTGCCTAGGATAAATAAAAATCAAGCAAGAGAGAAAGAGAGAGAGAGAGAGAGAGAGAGAGAGAGAGAGAGAGAGAGAGAGAGAGAGAGAGAGAGAGAGATAGGCAGATAGATAGATAGATAGATAGAGAGAGGGAGAGAAAGAGAAAGAGAGAGAGAGAGAGAGAATGAGAGAGTAAAGGAGAGAGATATAGTTAGATAAAAAAAAATCGGATAGGTAGGTTGTATGTACATACATACATACGTTCCTCTCGCATTGGCCGGTACTCACGTATGTGCTTACGTGCAACATACGACGCGTACCAACACACACACATGCACACGCACACTTACACATGTATATACGCACACATATATTTATATGTATACATACATACATACATACATACATACATATATATATATATATATATATATATATATATATATATATATATATATACACATAAGTACGTACGAACGAGAGTGAATGAGCGTAAAGCGAAGCGCTCTCTGGCCTCGTAATGAAAGTGAAATCGAGGGCGCCGGAGTGCCTGGCCGCCTGCCTGCTTGCTTGCTTGCTTGCTTGCTTGCTCGCTTCACCTAAGCAACCCCACCAATAAACTTCGACGAGTTGCTTTAGATAGGAACAAATAGTTTACACGTATCGCCTTGACGGCCGATATACCGCGCAGCATCTTATCCGTCCAGGATAGATATTAATCGCGGAAATTCAATGATGTTCCTTTTCTTCCTTCCTTTTTTCTTTTTTTTTTTTTTTGCACGTTTCCCCTTTTTTGCTTTTCCTTTCTCCTGTTACTTTTCTTTTTTTCTTTCTCTCAATTACTTAGCTTCGACTTTACAAATAGACGAAGTGCGAGTTGAGAAGGACGAAGAAGAAGACAACGGAACGAAACGAAACGAAACAAAAAGAGAGAAAGAAAGGAAGGAAAATAAAGAGAGAGAGAGAGAGAGAGAGAGAGAGAGAGAGAGAGAGACAGATAGAGATAACAAACGTGTAAAATCAAATTCCCAAATGAGTACACTTTTGTGTCGTATATTTGTCTGTTCGTCTATTAGGAATTTTCTCGAAGAGATTTCTTTAAGAGTTAATTGGAAGAAAAAAGAGAAAAGAAAGAAGAAGAAACATAAAGAAAAAACAAAAAGAAAAAAAAAGAAGAAGGAAAAATAATCGTGGAGATAGTGATGTGGAAGAAAAAAAATGTTGATGCCGTGCGGAACTCTCTCTCTCTCTCTCTCTTTCCCTCCCTCTCTCTACTCGTCAGGATGAGGAATAAAGGCGATGAAGAGAGTAAAGGCGGGAGTGGTAGGAAACAGAGGGGATCCAGTGGAGGATAAGAAAGAGAAAGAATAAGAGAAAGAGAGAAAGGGATATTACGATAATTGTGGAAGGGATATAGGCGGAAAAGGTAGGGAGATATTAGCTCTCTTGCCGGCTTAACGCGAACTTTCACTTTTCTCACCTCCTCGCTCCCCTTACCGTGCTTCGTAAAAAGAACCATGGCGGTACAGGCTCGTCATTGGTCAATTTTCGTCCTATCTCCGTGTTCGTTGGCCCTACCTCCTTTCCTTCCTTACTTCCATTCGTGCCTCTCTTATAGGTAGACGCGATCTTTCTCTTTCTCTATCTCTCTCTTTATTTTTATTTTCTTTTCTTTTCTTTTCTTTTCTTTTCTTTTTTTTTTCAACTTCTTCCATCTCATTCGTTTCGTTTCTTTTTCTGTTCGTCTATCTCCCTTTATCTTTCTCATTCTTTCACGAATCACATTCATGTCTTTCCCTCCAGCTTCTTCGCCACGAGGTTCCTTCCTCCCCTCTACTACACCCCATCCTCACTGGTCCTTTCTTTTTTCTCTTCCTTTCTCGAGCCCACACCGTGAGAGAGAGAGAGAGAGAGAGAGAGAGAGAGAGAGAGAGAGAGAGAGAGAGAGAGAGAGAGAGAGAGAGAGAGGGACACACACATACACACCAACACCGCATCCTTCTTTTCTCTTTTTTGTTTTCCCTCTTCTTATGCTTTTTCTGTTTCTTCTGCTTCTTCTTATCCGGTCGTCAAGCTGAGCTGTAAGCAACAGTCTCTCTCTTTCTCTCTCTCTCTCTCTCTCTCGTTCTCTCCATCTTTAGAGAAAGATTGGTAGAGACCAATCCTCGATACTTCTGGGCACGGCAGGAGACCTTATGTAACTGACACCATTCTGCCACAGTAAACGGGACAAAACACCTTCGATATTGTGGTAGACCGAGCGAATGAAAAAGGAAGGGTTAAAGATCGAGGAAAAGATTTTCAATGATTTATTGATATACATTGTTGTTTTCGTTCGTGGCTAAAACTTAAATTTTATCGATAAGGAATATTTAATCGAATGATCGATCATCCGGACGATTATCGTCCGGATGGGAATATGTTAAAAAATATTTGAATTAATAAACGAGACACACGACAAGTTTCTTAACCAAAAAGAAAAAGATATCTAAAATTTAAGAATCCCTCTATCGTATCGCATGCGTTGGTTCCGAGTAATTATTTTAATAAAGATACGTTAGAGAGAAACGCGAGATAAGATGGATGATAATAATGTTATATTATTACCGTAACAATTGTAATAAAGATAGGTTAGTAACGTGAGATAGATAGATAGATAGATAGATAGATAGATAGATAGAGACAAATAACGTAAGAATAATCGTATTCGGAGATTTCGTTAAAAAAATCAAATTTTTTTCGGGTTCCTCTTCCGTTTTTTTTTTCGTTTTTCTTCTCGAAGTTTGTTTAACTATTAGAAAAAGAAAATTGGCGTTGATGGCGTATAATTATGTCGACCGTAAGAATAATTAATATTAATTATAATCACCAAGAGGACATAATGATCTGTGGTAAAAAAAAAAAAAAAAAAAAGTAATTGTCATAGTTAAACACAATGTAACGAGAATGTGTGTATGTATCTGTGAAACATGGATAGAATTGTTTCTGAAATCTAGAGCGGATTCGACGGTCATCCGTCCCATTGTTGTACGAATATAAGAATTCCGTTTTTGCAATCTTCCCAGGCCCGATTCAAGCCGTGCACCAATCGACGCCCGACGAAGGTTCGCGCGCAACAACAATGAGCTGTGGATCCGCCGTACGACTTACGAAATGGTTCCAGATATTTCTATAATCGCATTGTATCGAACTCCTATGAGAATTCATGCAAATTCTCTTCTTCTTCTTCTTCTTCCTCCTCCTCTTCTCCTCTCTTCGTCCCTTCCACGACTACTTCCCCTCCCCCCTTCCGCCCGCTTTAGTTTCCATCTCTTGCGAAATATAGGTCGATCGAAGAACGATCATGTCGTTTTATGAACCAGACGATCGAAGGGAAGTTTAGAAAAAAAAAGAATAAATAAATAAATAAATGAAGAAAAAGAAAAGGAAAGGAATAATAGACAATGAAGTATATACATTTGTAATATTAAATCATTAACATCCGTCCGCAGTCTATTGTACTCAATGACATATGAATATTTATTAAGGTTAATGATATTGATAATAAGTTATTGTTCATTGCTTGCAAAACTACGATCGAGTTTAACTAAACAGGTTAGAATGACTTCCCTCTGTGCCTCTTTAATGTGATCGTCTACTCACGACGGATCTCGTAAAAGTATGTAATTTTCTTTCACACTCATCTTCAATAACGTACGATTAGATGATTAACGAAATTATACGTGTGGATAAGATTGTATCTTGTCGATGTAGAGGGGGAATAAAAAAATAATAGAAATATGTGTTACGAGGGATGTAATGTGAGTTATTAATTGTTATTCGACGTTCGTTACAATTCACATTTAACGACAACGGTGATGAGAACGTCGCCGTCGACTACGACGACAACGACGACGACGACGACGACGACGATGATGGTGACGAAGACGTCGACGGCCGTGGTAGTCGTGTAGGAACAGTGGGGACGAAGTGAAAGTGAGTCGAGCATTGTTTAGGAAGCCTCGTCGGCCCAGTGATTCTCAATAACGGGACACGTGCCAAGTCGGCACGCCAAAATCATATTGAAATTTATTGGATTCACGAAATCAAGGAAGCACCCGTTTCCTCGTCCTTCGATGCTTTCTCAGCCCAACGAACACGACGTTGACAACGACGACGACGACGACGACGACGACGGTGACGACGGTGACGACGACGACGACGACAACGTCGAGAACGTCGACAACGTCGATGAGACCTACTTTCGACTTCTTATAGAAGCGTATTTAGCTAAGCCTTCTTTAATGCCCGTTTTAGATCATTAGTGAAACACTCTAGACTTTTGAATAATTCAAACTATTTTCAAATCTTAACGAAAGTGGAAATCGTCGGAGCGATTTAATACGATATATTATGATTTCAAATCGTATCAAATAGACTTTCGATTATGGTAGACACGCGACAGAAAAATCAGGAATGTCGCGAATAATCTTGTCTTTTATTAAAGGTTAGTTGTTGAAACGAGTCTATGGTCTCTTACGAATCGTTCCTAAAGTTAGCCTTATCTTCTAATTTTGTAATTTCCTCTTTGTATATAGGTATATACCGGTATAGTCAATAATAGCATAATAGTTATTTTAGGCTGGTAGGAGAAGGTTACATTTCCAACAATTTTATCCTATCCCATATATATATATACACATATGTAAAGAGGAGAAACAATATGTTCATATATTAGAAATATTCATGTGAGTGTATTTGAAATATAAAGATCTATCTCGTAATATACGAAAGTTATGGATCAAATTATAAAACTTTTGATATGGATGACATTGGCCACGAGCGACACATTGTTTTCAATTTATTTATTTATTTATTTTTTTTTTTTGTTATTGCGTGTAATGGTTCTTCAGAGAGAATTCCAAATGAGAATTATACTTTTCAGAATGATTCTCGAAAAAATTGTCTATTCGTGTCGACGCGCGTGTAATGCGTGTAAAATTTGATTTCGCACAATCATATTTTTCACTTTACGAATAAAATACTGTAAGATAGGTGGATAGAAAGTGAATCTTCTTAAATCGATGTAAAATTAACTGAAGTACGTTATTATTGATATTAATCGTTTAAATTTCAAAAAATATGTAGAACGATTGTTTGTTCATTTTCATTCTATCCTGAATTTTCTGGAATAGTTTAGCCATACTTTTGAAAGAAAACCGAATACCAAAACTTCGATAATATTGTTAGCAGTGACTTTTTGTTTATAGGTCAAGGCTGTTTTGGATATCGAGTAGGTAAGCAAAGCGTTTCGTTGAATCAACAGCAATTGCACAACTGCAATATTTATATTTTCTTTAAATTGCACTTATTTAACAAAAATTCATTGGCTTTTCGATTAACATTCAACGATTGATTATAATCGAATGTCATCGTTTTCTATCATTAAGAAATAATTATCATATAATTATACAAATATTGTCGTTAATTTAATATTTATCAATAGATATCCAACTAACGCGTACTTACATATATATATATATATATATATATATATATATATATATATATATATACATATATTTGTAAAAATTGAAATATTTTTTCCAAAGAATTATCTTTTAAAAAATACATACATACATACATACATACATACATACATACATACATACATATATATATATATATATATATATATAGATGTGTGTGTGTGTGTAAGTAGTTATAAATTAAATATCTGTCACATTGATGCTCTTACATTTTCATGGAACGTATTTTCTACTATAAATAATAATTATAATAATATTCTTATGCGCATTAATTAAAATAGGACACAGAGCCAGTATTATAGATATCTAAGTTCATTCGTATACTCGACCGGTTTACCGATTTCCCGTGGTTGGTTTGTACGCATGCACGTTAGCTCAGGATGTGGCATTTCGATTCTCGTATTCGGTATTATTCTTCTCAACCGTGTTCGATGCCGGTATTACCGGTATCTAGCCGGCAATGGGCTGATTACGTAAATTACATCGGATTCTCAGATTCTTCTCCTCTGAGATTCTTTTTTTGGCGAAAACAACTTTCCTCTCGCAGGAATGGCCGGCACTCGAAAGGTGTAACCCCTCATCTCGTATTTGATCGTTTTTCTTCGTCGCTGAGCAACCTTTTTCGTACTACTACCGAAGAAGAGTCGTTTATTTCTCTTAATGTCTTTGGTATCTCCGCTATATACCACGATTTCTAATCTTATCTCCTCCTCCATTTTAAATATCTCTTAACGATATTTATTTATCTAAGACATTTAAAATATCATTCGTTAGAGTTATATTAACAATTATAGATAAAAATGGTCTATCCGGTTGATAACATTTATTTCGGTAACAATAATAATAACAACAATAACGAAATAGAAAGCGACAATTTTACACGTTGAATCGAATTTCGCTAATTTTCCTTCTCGACCTCTCGTTTTAATAAAACCTGCGCCATAAAAATGAACTGTAAGTTGAATTCGGGTCAACTTTCCTTTGAGAAAAAAAAAAAAGAAAAAAGAAAGAAAAAATTAGATGGATAGATAAATAAAAAGAACGGATAAGGATAAAAAGAAGAAAGGAAAAAAAAAATAGAATGAAACGAAATGTTAGAGTTAGATTAGAAAGTGGCGTGTTAAACCGTGCGAACGTCGTCGTTACGTTTAATGATAGATTAATAAAATTTCCAAATTTATTTACGATTATCTTAACTGCACGTAACACGAATTCTTAGCCACTTTCTCGAACTGGTGGGATTTCCTTAGTGCGTAACTCGTCCGCGACCTTCGCCGAGGTCCATTGTAACTAATTATGTAACAATAGTATGTTTGCGTGACATCAGCAAATACGATTCATCCGGGGTATTCCTGATAATTTTCCTCAAGAATTTCCACGACTTCTACGGCGCGTACGATGATTATGCTTTCTTCCGTTCTTTCTCTATCTCTTTCTCTCTCTCTCTCTCTTTCTCTCTCTTTCTTTATTTCTTACTCATTTATTCAATCATTGGCTCTCATCGTTTGCTTTTAATCACTCTTTATTTTTTTTTTTTTTTCAAAGATCGCATAATCGATAAGGCGTCGACGACCGGTTCTTAATCGTCTTAATACCGAAAATAGATTCAAGGAATTTTTCTATATTTAATGTGCCAAGATAATAGTCTAAACTGATCGTTTCGTTAATTAACAAAAGTGTTTATCGAGCATCTGTTTTTCTATTGGAAGAAACAAAGGAGAGAGAGAGAGAGAGAGAGAGAAAGAAACGTCCGGAAGGACGATAGGATACGAAGAGTTTTGACTTTCTAACGAAATTAAAAGAAAGAAATACGGTTGTTGTGCCCGGAGAAAATTTAACGACTTTATAGTTTTTCACCTAAACTAACGCGATAATACGTACAATTTTACGACATGATAACGGTCGTTTACTGTCTATAAATTATAATCGAGTACGATCAGTATATGTCCTTAAGACATTTTAATGATAGTATCGATTAATGTTAAACGCTCGAATTGGTTCCCAATGGTATTTACTTGATTCCATAATTGATTTAGAAATATGCAAAGATATATATATATATATATATATATATATATATATATATGTATGTATGTATGTATGTATATTCGTGTGAGTCGAATGCATTAGAGATATTATTATAAATTAATTAGATTCAATCGAAATGAAAATAATGAAATAGAATTATTATAAAGATGTTTAAATAGAGATCTCTAATATTGTGTGTGTGTGTGTGTGTGTGTCGTGCCGAGAAACTCGTTGCACAGATAGAGCAAACGATAGGGAAGACGAGCTCTGCTCTCTCGGGTCGAGTCGTTACCCGTGACCTCTGAAAGCCGGTATCGCTCCACGTGCAGACCCGGACGAATCGTCGCTGAACAGCCGATTCAAGGACTATACGATTCCCCGACGATTTTATTATTAACTACCAACGCGAGCGATAATTTATTTTCTTTTTCTATCGTCATCGATGATACTTATTTTATCGACTAAACCGACTAGAAAATTTCGGCACGTGTTACCGAGACTTGTTCCAATCGACTGTGTTATCCTTTTATTATATATATATATATATATATATATATATATATATATATATATTTCTTTTTTTTTCTTTACTTCTTTTATTTTCTTTTTTTTATTTCTTCTTCTTCTTTTTATAAATTATTATTTTTTTTTATTTTTTTCCTTTAAGTAGACGAGAATCGATCGGCCAAAAAAATTTTCTTCTTCAAACGCGACAATTAATGTCCGAACTAATGAATAATAATAAGAAAGAAAAAGAAAAAGAAAAATAAAATGAAATGAAATGAAATGAAATGAAACAAAGTAAAAGGAAAGAAGAAGAAAGAAAAAAGCGGACGAAGCAATTTACGATCATATCGGGTGGACGCGATCTTTTGGGATGTTGGTAATGAGAATTTTCAATAGGCTTCATGATGTAATCGTAAAAATGATAATAATTAAATTTATCACGGAGTCATTTCAAGGAATAACTCAATGATAACACGCACGTCACGTTAGAAATTTTGTTGAGTTTTATTAATATTTTTCACAGGGTCCCTCGCGTCGTCGGTTTACTCGGAATTTGAACTTTCTCGTTTCTTTTTCTTTTTATCTCTCTTCTTTCTCTCTTTCTTTCTTTCTTTCTTTCTTTTTCTTCTCTTTTCTTTTTTTGGCAAAGGGCTTAGCAATTTTAAAGGAGGGATCGATTTTGAGAACTACCTGGAAAGAAGAGAACGTAGGCGATGGACATCGCTACGAGGTGGGTTTTTAGACGCACGAGCGCAACGATCGCGGTCTTCCGCGTGATCTTCTAAGAAGGGTCAATGACCGAGGTTGGCCAGCTAGGAATTTGGTGCAGGTGAGAACCAATGAGGAAACGCTTCTTCTTTTGGGCTGGGCTGCAGGGGTCGGAGGAGAGGAGTCTCTCCCTGTCCTCGCTTGTTTGCCTACCTTGCTGTATGTTCTTGCAGGTCAACGACCTAAGCCATATGCGTCGACTTTGTGCGTCCACCTACCGTTTCAAATTGTTCTTATACCCTGTCACTGAAAATCGATACCTTCGTCATTTTCACTTTTCTATTCTTTTTTCTTCTTTCGTTCGTTCGTTCGTTCTGTAATGGTTTCTCTTTGTTTTGTGTTTGTGTGTGTTCTTTTTTTTTTTTTTTTAATTCTTCTTCGTACATATCGTTCGTAATCATTTTTGGTGCTCGTTAGGAAAAATTTGGAGTCAATTAAAGAGGAAAATTAAAAAATATATTTAATTTAATGAATTGAATTTGCGTCGATCTCTCTCTCTCTCTCTCTCTCTCTCTGTGTTTTTCCGTATCTGTATTTTTATCTCTTACCCGTGGCAAATTTTAATAATTTTAATATAACGTAACATCGTATTTTTTAATTAACGATTTTACATAAAATGTCTGGATGTATCTGTATTTCTAAATACTTTGTTTTCCTTTATAATAAAATATTCATTGGTTTAATTGAAGTGAATGATTTAAAAAAAGAAAAAAAGTCATCGTTAATTCTCAGCCCTCGTTATATTACTTCGTTTTCATGTCAATTCCGTTTCATTTCATTACGACAATAAATATCTATCTGAAGGAATATGAACGCGTAAATGATTATATATCGATGGTCGTTAGATCGTTTCTTTGTTCTAAGGAAACAGCTTGCGAGCGGCTAACAAAGTAAAATGTCGAAACAGGTAGAAAAGAAGAAGTAAGAAGAAGAAAAAAAAAAGGTAGAAAAGAAGAAAGAAAAAAAAAAGAGTAGAAAAAGAAGAAAAAGAGAGAGAAGAAAAAGAAGAAGAAGAAGAAGAAGAAGAGGGTCGATGGCCTCGCGTTTAGCTCCGGGCCTAAATCACGAATAACATACTACGTAGGTCGTCATAGTCTAGGTCCGCGGAAGTCAAAGGATCAAAGAAACCACTGGTCCCTTCGTTCTACTATAGAAAAATCGCGGTTGCCTTCTGCGATCATCTTTCGTGGGAATGAAATGAGAGGGTGTCTTCTAATAGAGACGATAGCAGCTGTCTGCCTGTTTTTCGCACTTCTATCGTCGGCGATGGATGTGAGCCAAACCGTTCGCACGTAAATAAATGCTTCTGGGTATATACATATATATATACATACATATATATATATATATATATATATATATATATATATATATGTATGTACGTACGTGCGTGTGTTTTGGCATGTACACGTAAATGTATTTATTATTTGCTTCGTGTATTGTTTTTTCTATTTGTGTATAGGTATGCACGTATCATTTTGTATAGGTATGCATGTATAAATAAGTTTATGTGAATCGGTAGATATAGAAACGTTTTTTATACATACATATATATATAATACACATACGTATATATACTTACATATATATATATATATATATATATATATATATATATATATATACATTTTATATATACGTATACGTATGAATCGTACCTATGTAGATAGAAATACATACATTGTATAACAATCGTAATTCGTAACTACAGATATACGTTCTAATCGAATAGCTTCGATTTATTTATATATTTCGATCGAGAAAATATCAGGAATAAGGATATTAAATCTGGATGATAACTTATTCGCCACGATCATTTCTGTTTTGTCTGATTCCTTTTCCAACGACGTTCTTACTCGTTCGTAATATTGTATTCGATTAAAAAAAAAAAAAAAAAAAAATCGTTTTCTGCACCGCAGAATCTCTTCCTTCTCTTCTTCCTCTTCGTCGTTTAAAACCACACGTCATCGGCAACGTTTTGCCTTTGAAAGTCACGTTTTCGCGCATGTGCTGATGCTTTCGGATAAGTTGTGTCGTCGTAGTTGATTCATTCGCTGGTTGGTTGGTTGGTTGGTTGGTTGGTTGTTAGTTTGGTGCATCGAACGTAGAACGTTGTCGTTTATACGGAAAAATAGACGACACTGCCTCGACCCGAGCGTGTTTTACACGCGCGACGAAGTATCGAGCGTGTGAGAGCCTGTGCGCTCGCGCGCACTCGCTCACGCTCTCACCCATGCTGTCGTTGACTGGTTAGATATGTGCTTACGCACATCTTGATTACGTGATGATGCTTCTTCCGCGCTCTCTTTCTTTGTTTTCTACGTTTCGCATTGTCTCTTCTTTATCCGCTATACTTATTTTTACTCCATTGTATTCATTACCTCGTAATTATCATTATTTCACATTTGCGGATTCCTCTTTTTTCTTTTTTCTTTATTTTTTTTTCGGCGTTACGTCTATTTACTTACTTATTCGTTACGTTCCACGAGAAATAAGAATTACAATAAATAAGTGAGAGATCGATATTTATTAAATTATCGAACGAGGATAATTTTAATCGTTTTAATCGTTCATCGAAAAAGTTCCTTCAACGTTCTCTTTCCATCGTTTCCGCTTCTATACCGTTCATGTAGATTCATTATTCTACTCCTCACACTCCCACCCCCGAGTGATCGAATTATCTTATTCTCTTTTGAAGACGTAGTCAGTCAATCAGTCAGGTGCATACAAATTCATCGGCTACGTTTATCAAATCAATCGAGACACATCGTTTCTATTTCCATTCATATTTCAAGACATTGGAATATGGTGCTTCCGACTTGTCGTTTAATTTTTGCATAATTGATGCTTCGTTTATTCGTTTGTTTATTTCTTTTTCTTTTTTTGTTTTGTATTATTTCCTTTCCCCTCTTCGTTTTATTTGTTATCGCGAGATAATCGTTCGACGTTATGTCATGGCATAGTTCTTTACGAGATGATGTAGGATGATGAGTAAAAGGAACATGTTTTTGCGCGGTAATGTGTAATGTTAGGACCACCCACTCTTCCTCTCTTCCTTTTCGTTTTCTGTCTCTCGTTCTTTTTAAAAGCGTTCGTTTTTCAGACGGCTATTCTTGCGCGTTGCCGACCTACGATAACGACTGAGATCGTTTATAGTAGCGGGGCGGGGGGAGAGGAGAAAAAAGAATAAAACAGAGAAAAACAAAGCAGCGATGACGTTCAGACGCGTTTCTTTATTGTCGAGTGGGAAGTTTTTTTTTCTTGGCTTTTTTTTTTATGAAAATAGAAATATATAAAAATAAAAATATAATATAAAAAATATATATATATACATTTTATATTTTATATATAATATAAAATTAAATATATTATATTATTATATCGCAAAGATATGTAGATATAGATTTTGTGTGTGTGTGTGTGTGGCTGTGTATAACAAAAATTAAAAGTTTTGGAATAATGTGTAATTATGTTGCAAAAATTACTTTGCAAAAATATATTGTAAAGGCCACGTCTAAGGGTACAACGATTGTTTAATTTTAATTTAATCAGAAAGGATAAAACTCGACAAAAATGAACGGTATTTAATTCAATGAATTTAATTATTAAAATAATATCTATATTTTTTTGTTCGTTTATAATTTATCCAAATTACATGGATTCCGATTATTTTCGATCTATTTTTTTATTTTATATGTATATAATTTTCTTTTATTTCACGTATATTGATCAAATATTTCTTATACTACGTTTTATTGGTATTTTAAATCTGAAAAATCGAATCTTCCATTTTAAATTTCGAAAACGTAATTACGTATCAACGATAATTGCAGATGGATGGAAATTAAAATGAATTTTTTTTTTGCTTAGGTGCTTTGTCAAGTAGTGAAGAAGTTATATTTGATCGGAAACTATTACCAAGGTGCAAAAGGATCTATGTCAACGTCGTAATAACAGGTAATTTAGCATAATTTTCTCAACGTATATCATTCTAAAATATACTAATCAATTACGGAATAAGTTATTTTCGAGGGATTATGTTGGTAAGTCGGTAAGAAACATCGTGTTTAAAAAATATTTTAGAAAATAAAAATTATTTCAGAAAATAAAATTATCATTTACACCGAGGATTATTACGTAATAACGTTCCTCGTATAATTCTTACTTATTTTTACGATATTAGTACACATTTACTTTTTTTTTTTTTTCTTGAGTTTTAACGATGTTAGAGTTAATAATTCATGAGTAATTAATTATGGTTGATTGAGTTCTATATGATATTTAATTTTCGCATTTATATGTATGTACATATGTATAGTATATGAATTCATACATGAACACATATAATATAATCATTTACACACACTTATACATATAGTACATAATCTACACATTATATACATAAAAACATATTTTACATTAATACACCATATACACTTCATAAATATATATATAATTAAATTATAATATATATATATATATAATTAAATTATAATATATATATAATTAAATTATAATATATATATATATATATATATATATATATATAATTAAATTATAATATATATATATATATATATATATACACTATAATTAATTCTATATTTCTAACAATCTAATATTTATCTAATATTTTACAGCTTTCGTCGTGTCTTCTAAGAAACGGTAAAGCCAAAGATCGAGTACGATGGTAATAACTTTTTTTTATTCGTAGCTGTTCTATATAATACGTCCAGGTAAGTCCATTTATTCTAAAAAAAAAAAAACTTCATAAGCAAATGTTAATATAGAGAGATACGTAGTGAGCAATATTTACTAACATAGTTAATAGAATATTAGACTATCGTGTTTGTTTATAGTTCTAAGAAACCTTGTCGTCGTCATGCTTAAACCTAAACAAAACATAATTGAACGCTCACCTTCGCTTAAGAAGGAAATCTCTTTATTCAGTTTTATACGATACTTCCTACAGATAACATCATCGGTTAGCTCTTCGTCGTCCTACTACGTTCTAATATATTTAATCTGTCCGTAATTAATTAAATATTGCATTAATTTTATTATAACAAAACGTATAAATAATTACATTTCTCAGTAAACGTTATAAAGTTTACTATCTGCTGGTAATTAATATTTTGCATATTTATTTTTTATTTTTCGCATACTTTCACGTATTTTAAATCTACGCGCGCGCGCGCGTGTGCGTGTATATATATGTATGTATGTATGTATGTATGTATATATGTGTGTATGTATGTATGTATGTACTGGCTTTCTCTATATAGCAAGTTTCCTATAGTGAGATCCTGGCAATCAGTATTGTTTACGTTATGTTTAATGATACAACATATGTAAATGCTATTGACTTGCTTCACTCGATTTCATGAAAACGACTACGTTGGAAAAATATCGAATTTTTAATAATTTCACTTTTCCTTATTGAATCTGTTGACTTCTTATTTGTTGAAATTAATTGTTCTTTTTAGATATATCTTTTCAGGAAATTTTCTCTGTATAATTTGTTTTATTTCTAGTTTCATGAATTTTATTTTTAGTTAATCAGTTTCAACGATATTATTTATGGCCTTGCATATAAGGCGGCCATTAAAGGCAATTTTTTTTATTCGTAGGATATAGTAAATATTTTAATTTTCTATTTCATAATTCCACGATATTTTTAATTGTAACAGGCATATTTAAGAGTTTTATTGATATCTATACTTTTTCTAATTGCGAAGGTAAATCAAAATCACAATTCGATTAATTTTCGATCTAGTTGAAGAAAAGTTTATTATGAAGATGACTAATTAGTTTATACTAATCTTATTTTATGGATCTTCGGGTAAATCGATTATTATCGATTATAATGGGATTTCTATTACATGGAATTTATTTCAATCGTGTAACGCAACTACCGATAGGCCGTATATTAGTGTGCTTTCGAAAAATAATTTTTTTTTTAAATTTTGATAAAAACTCGAAGGTACCAAAGAGTACGATTTAACTCATTTACTTATAAGAAATATTACTGCAAATTTTAACGTCGTACGATTTTAATCTTATAGAGATCGTAATCTTCAAAATTGCGCTGTCAAGCCAGTTCTTAAAAAGAGAAAAAAGAAAAAAGGTACAAAAAAAAAGAGAAAGAAAAAGAAAGTAATATCCAATTCAAACGGAGTAAGAAATACATATTACGTTTTAAAGAAGGATCGTACGTACATATATCAATCGGATCAACCGTGAATGTCGCGTGATTAATATGGATAATTCGTTCTATTTAAAAAAATCCTTTTACATAAATATATTTATCTCTTGCTAAATTCTCGCTAAAATGTTTTTTCCTTTTCTATTTATTTTGTCTTTTTTTTTTTTATGAAAGAGCGAGAGAAATAGAGAGAAAGAGAGAGAAACACCTGTTGATTCATATTTCTATTCGTACTTAGCTCGTTCGATAGTGCTACGCGTTATCACGATATAACTTCATAACTTTATCGCGATTTATATTACTGTCATGTATTTACTTTAGTTATTAATCATGATTAATCATCATTAATAATTTTCATTACGAACTTTTATCTTATATACACGTTCTTCATTAATCAGGAAGATTTAAATGATCGTATATTCATTCTATTTATTATCAATGAAATTATCGGAAAAATTTTGTTGGATCGAATTACGTCGAGTTCATTCGCAGCTGTTTCGACGATTACAATTTCGTATCACCTGCTGGTACGTTATAACTTTAATGACATAATGTCTTGTAAATAATTTTTATACGGTTGAATATAATCTGCAAATGGTCTCCCTGTACATTATACCTTCGTCCTTCGTACACGCAAATTTTTTCTTTCTCTTTTTTCTTTTTTTTTTTTCCCCTATCACATATGGGTATAAACATGTGCTTCGCAATGGATATAAAGCTTCTTACGAGTTTGTCATTATGTGTATTATTCAATTTGCATTGGAATAACCCCCATTGATAATACGACGAAAAAATTGTCTACTTTCTCGTTCATTTCTTCTCTCTTGCCTTTTCACCGTTCGAATTTTGTTACGTTATATACGTACGTAAACATGCTCGTTCAAATTGTCGCGACAATGATAAAATATATTTCGTTATTTCCTTCGTACGATAGTTATTTAATTATTCGCAGATATAGATTATATTAACTATTCACCTAACAGAGGTACGACGAAAATCTCGATAAATTAACTGTATACGTAATATATATATATATATATATATATATATATATATATATATATATGCGAACTATTTCAACAATTTATTTGCTCTCTTTCTCTCTTACTCTTAGTTAAAGAATTAAATTGAATTGAATTTCGCGTAGGTCGTACGAAGGAGATGTAAGGTCAGGGTTTCGCGAAACAGAACAGCTGTCGAATCTAACCTAACCTTCTTACTTTGTACCGAACACGCATGCGAATACGACTCGTTTCGAATATCTTTCTTCGCTTTCCGTTCTCCGCTGTTCGTTAACCCTCGAGCCAAACGTTAGCCAACAATTTGTACAAGATTGGATCTTTTAACGCTGAATTTTCCGATTTATTTTCGATTCGACAATTAATCGTTGATCGTTCGCGTCCCCCCGTATCATTGACAAATAATTAAATGTAATATGCAAAAGAAAATTTTTCCTTCTTTTGTTTTTTTATTTTATTTTATTTTTTTTTTTTTTGAAGACGATTTGCTCGTCGTTCGAAAATTGGTATTGTCGAAGGGTCAATGAATTTGCGTATTAAGAAGTCGATGTCTTCTTGAAGTGAGGCTGCGACAGATGTTGACCTTGGTGACTCCATCGAGAGAAAAAGCGCGCTTGATCGTGACCTTTGGGCCGCGCCGAGAGCAACGTTACCGTTTCGAACGTAAACTCACGCGAGCAAGCGAGCTCTACTCGCGTGTCATGGAGGAAATTCCGTTGCGTAAGATATTACGCGGTCTTGATGTTGCTTCGGACTTGACGCGGGAAACATCCGAAGTAATTGAGCTTCCGATTTTTCGATTACGGGAATTCGACAAACTTTCGATTAATTTATCATTAATCGAGATTTTATCGTACCGTTAGATTATATATATATATATATATATATATATATATATATATATATATATATATATATATATATATATATATTTAGAGTGTAACAAATCGTATTAAATGTTTCGATTAAATCATTTCTTAATTCTTTTAAATGAGAATGGTTTTTAAAAATAATTTTGCAGATAAATAAATATATGTGTGTATATATATATATATATTTATTTATTTATATAGATCGCTTTTAAATTTTAAATAAATTTTTCGAATTCTTATTTCATGATCTTCCGATTTCATAAAAGGATTGTTAGGATCGATAAGTTATGAATATTTTCGAACGACATTGTCAAATCATCTCGAATATTTTATTTAAGAATTTAACGAAATCTAAATTTTCTATCGTCATTTCGAATAAAGGAAGTTCAACATTTTCTTGAATACGGATATATCAAGTATGTGTAAATATATAGTTTTTAAATGAAAGAACATAAATTAGATAAACCATAAAATAATAGATTACACTGCATTGTCTGCGATATCTGAAAATAGCAAAATTTCTTTACTTTCTTTTCGAATATTTCCTATTAAGTACTTACCTACATATTATACGTGTACGTATAGATATAAGAATAAAAGTATGTATGTAGGACAACGTTGATAGACAAGGTTATTTGTTTTTTTTATTTTTTTATTACATAATTCTAAATAGAATCGTACGAATTTTGCATGGGATGTAAATAAAGAGATGAATTTGTATATCAATAAGAAATATTATAATAATTATACAGTATATGTGATTGCATTCATAAGACCTCGCTTATTCAATAAGCTATATATTTTATACATGTATGTACCTATTTATTTACATAGCACACACACACACACACACACACACACACACACACACACACACACACACACACACACACACACTTATGTATAAACACGAGCTTTCGTCGTTCGAGAGGAAAAGGAAAATGCGTAGGAAAATGAGGTGTGGTGCGTGTACGATTGTGCGCTAAATTCTCACGCCGGACGAGAACGCATTTGTCTGCGTTTATTCACGCAGCACGTTTTGACACACGCGCAAGATCTCTCAAGATGTGGGTACGTGGGCGTCTATGGGTGTGTGCCGCGAGGGCGACCGGAGATAGACACATTTGATTTTTTTCTCCCTCCCTCTTTTTCTTTCTTTCTTTCTTTCTTCGTTATTTTCTTTTTTATTTCTTCTTTTTTTTTGTTTTGGTTTTTGTTACCAGGCAAAAAGAATCGAAGAGATATCGATCTTTACAATCGTTTTATCTATGTAATATACTTCGCCGTTGAATCCTTTTTATCTCTACTTATTATTTAATTTGTTTTATTTGTAATTCATATTTTTAATTCGTTCTCTAACTAAATGACGTTATTTGAAATTTATAATACAGTTATAGCGTATATATATATATATATATATATATATATATATATATATATATACACATATTATAATATATAAATATATTCAGCAAACGTTAATTTTCTGATATGAAACAGCATATAATCTTATGGTCAAAAGATTAAATAAGACATAGAAGTATATGACATCAAAATTGTATGGCGTTAATTGAGGGTTAATTGATTTTGCAATTGACAGTAAATAGCTGGACACTTGTATAAGATATTTCATGTTTACTTTAGACTTTGTATTTATTTGCTACTTAAAACCAGTAATTAGAAAAACGTTTTATCGTATATATATATATATATATATATATATATATATATATATATATATATTCAGTGTTGATTCTTTGCAATTTACTATGTTTGGTTCAATGAAGTTTACGAAGTTACGACATGAATCGTTTTATTCGATGTCATTTTAGAGAACGTGAGAAGAGAAAAGATTGAAAACTGAAAAGTTTCTATTGTATATATATATATATCATAGAGATTGAACAATTTTTATATCGAGTTTTGTATTTTTTCATTTTTTTTTTGCTTTTTTAATACGTACTTGTCCTGAATGTTCCGTTTCGAAAAAGTAAAATCGATCGACGATAACGATCGACTGGTAGGCCAGGGCAAATAATTGCATAATCAGGCGTCATTAATCATTTCGAAGTCGGTATAGGCATCCAGAAACTCAAGACAGTCGCGTATCGTCGGAAACTTTGTCATCGAACTATCTAATACGAAAGACAGAGAGAACGAGAGAGAGGGAGCGAGAGAGAGAGCGAGAGAGAGATAGTATTAAATATATAAAAAAATGACCGATCTCTTTCTCTCTCTCTCTTTCTTCTGTCGTTCTTTCCTTTTATAGATCCGTACATTTAATACCATAATGATCGGTGATAACGAGTGAAAAAAGAATAGTGATAAATATGATTAAGATTGTCGTAAATCGCCGAGTTTTTCTTTCTTCTTCTTCTCTCTCTCTCTCTCTCTCTCTCTCTTTCCTTTTTTCTTCGTTTCGATAATTAAAAAAAAAGAGAGAGAGAGAGAGAGAGAGAGAGAGAGAGAGATAAAAGAAAAATCATTTATCTCGAATGACGTAACGAGAGACGTCTTTAAGACGTCAGCGATCATATTAAGATAGATGCTTATAAATCACTTTCAGGAAGACCGAAGCTCACGAAGTTTTCGATCTCGCGATCTCGCGATCTCACGATCGAATGGTAGCAAAGTAGGATATCGTGTATAAAATGCGAGCTGTCTTATTATCGTGCGTTCCGTAGTCGTCGTCTAAGTCTAACATAAGTCTAAGCCTAAGCGGCCGGCCTTGATCCTTGGCGCTGCAGTCGGCCGAAGCCGAGCAAGCTTCGTGCTACTCGCTACTTTCACTGACTAGAAGTACTCTATCCTGTCCTGTCCATGTGCCTATCCTGAGCTACGTACCTCGGAGCTACGTACCACGAGCATTATGCTCGTTTAGCTCAACCGAACTTAGGAAAAGTGGTTCTCAAGAAATTTCTAAGACGTCCTTCGACCGGAAAAGGGGGACGCTTTATTTTTCACTTTTTCTTTTTTTTTTTTCGTTTCCTATTTTGTCTTTTCTTTTTTGTTTCCTCCCGGTCTCATCCGATCTAAACGAAACCTAGTAAATCCAGAGACATCATTTCACAACGTATATTCGATACGTTATACGAGGTAGAAGAAATTTCAGAATTTTCATAAGTGAAATTGCGTTTATTCGGTATAATATAAATCGAATGTATATATTGATTGCGTATTCGTTACCGTTACCGGCATTCTTTAATATATGTCGGTTCTCCGTAATTTCCATTTTTCGCCTGCATCATGAACGAAGAAGCATATAACGATCGTTTTTCCCCTCGATTTCTCTGATAAATAAGTTTATGGGATTCTCTCGAGTTGTTGTCAAGAGGTCGTACGGGTGCCCGCAGAGTTGAGCACCGCTTCGTTCTTTCTAGGTTACACGCGCAGCGAGCCGAGTTTCACTTTTTCAAGCGCTCGACTCCACGCTCCGCGACCATCGGGAGGTTGTGCTCGGGCTCGTCTAAGCGTCGACGATCGCGCGTACACATTAGCGACGACGAGAGCATATATATATATATATATATATAGAAGTATATATACTTATATATAGAAGTATATATACTTCTATCTTGTGTATATATGTATATAGGTATGTGTGTTTATACGTAGGTATGTATGTAAATATATATTTATGTATGTATGTACGTATATATGTACGTGTGATATATGTATGCATATATATGTATGTATGTGTGATATATGTATGCATATATATGTATGTATGTGTATATGTATATGTATATATATATATATATATATATGTATGTATATATGTATTTACGTACATATGTCTGTAACGTGTAGTACGGTCTCTACCTCGAGTAGTACCGCTTTCTAAGGGATTCTAGCCTCTTCTAATGCGTCGTTCATGGCTGTCCTCGCCTTTCCTTCTTCTCCCTTCTCACCCCTCAGCTTCTTCCTTCATCGTAATCTAGTCATAAGATTTTACACCGAGTGGGCGTCGATCAGAACGAGTTTTCTTTCGTTTTGATAGCGCGAATTCTTTTTTCTTTTTTCTTTTTTTGTCTGTCTTTCTTTCTTTCTTTTTTTTATTTTTATTTTTTTTTTGTTTTGTTTTGATCTCACGATAAAATACGACAGCAACGGAGTAGAATTGAGATTTTTTTTACTTTTTCTTTATTTATTCGTTCGTTCGTTCGTTCGTTCGTTTGTTTGTAGAGTACATGAAAAAGGGTAGTAAGAATGATCAATGACGAATGTTAAATAAATCTTTTCTTAAATGTTTCCTGTACACCGTAGGTTTAATCTACCTAGTATTTATTTTCCTTTAGACGTTTTATTAGTTTTATTCAAATTGCGTCGAGCATTATTACAGATAAGGTTAGCTTGATTGGCTTGATTAGGTTTCAAATGAAATAAAATATAATAATTCCTAAGAATGGAAAAAGAAAAAGAATAAGAGAAAGGGGGGAAAAAAGAAGGTGTATTTAACCCTTCATAAATCACTCATATTTTATATTTAAAAGTAATATTATGCAATGTGTAACTCATGCTCTATAACTTATAGGTCGCTAATGTAATTGTACATAATCATATTCGCAATTAGCATAACTTATACTTGGAAAAGAAATTAACTATTAATTTTGCGACCAAACGAAAAAAAGACCAAAAAAAAAAGAAGAAGAAGAAGAAGAAGAAAAGAAAGAAATCAAATAAGATATATGAGTGTGTTACTTCAAAGTTACGTTGCGTTGTGGGGGGGAGGGGAAGGGGGATTAAAATTACAAATGAAAATCTCTAACGTATACATTGTATTAAAGATTTATAAGAAATTGGTGAATTATAGAGAGAAATCAATTTGGGATTCTGACATCGATTTTATCGGTATGGTTCCATCGATGATTCGGTCTAACGATTCGTTTGTACTCTAACGTCTTCCTCCCTTTCTCTTTCTTTTCTCTTTCTCTCTCTCTCTCTCTCTCTTTCTCTTTCTCTTTCTCTTTCTTTCTTTCTTTCTTTCTTTTGATTTTTGGACGTGGCAGGAACGTCCACACTAACTAATGGCTCACGTAGCGAATGTTCGGTGAAACTCGCTGTCCGACACGAGCTTGGAATACACGAAGAGCCTGGACTTTCGTTTTTGAAAGACGCGACCTGCACGTCCTACGTTCGTACGCGTCCTCGATCGTGTTTGCCTTCTTGATGTTTTATTTTATTTTTTTTCTTTTTCTTCATCTGTACCCTAATTGTTCCGAGATATTCAAGAAAACTTGCGAACGAAAAAAGAAGGAGGTCGAGTTCTCGGGATCGGTCAATTTTGTCAAATTTAATCGAGACTAGGATAACGTACGTTTCGATTTATGTAGCTACGCATTCAATCAATATCGAAATAAAAATTGAGTCGGACGGACGATTAAGAAGAAGAAGCAAAAAAAAAAAAAAATAAATAAATAAATAAATAAATAAAAACGAAGAGAAAAGAAAATAAATTATGAATATCATCGAAATGAAATTTCGAAATGAATTTTTATATAAAATATCGATGCTTCGTATGTTGGAATCTACTGATTTTCCTTTACTCATTCACGGTAAAATTTGTCATGGGGATCATGTCGTGTAACAAAAAGAAGAGACGTTCGTTATTACGCGGGTGTTGGGACCACATGTCGCTTCCGTCACTTGAAGTTTCTTTCTTTCATTCATACCATCCCATGTTGCGGTTACTTTTGTATCATTGATATTGTATCGTCATTAGGGACTTTCGAGGAAGGTATACATATGTCTTTCTAAAGTTATTGTTTGGTATTTATTGGCGTGAGATCTTTCGACTTGGTCGATTTAGTCGATATCGTGTTTCGTGACTTTAGGAAGTCTGTACGAGTACTTTTAACTGTTCTTCATTTTTATAGTTTATAAAAAGAAGAAGAAGAAAAAAAAGAAAACAGACAATATCTAAGTATCGTAATGTTACCATAACTATTACTTATATTTATGTATAGTAACATATATCTAATATATATATATATATATATATATATATATATATATATATATATATATATTTACTATAATATAGTTATAGCATATAGTTATTATACATTATACTAATGTACTAAACAAAACACTACTATATACCATACTCGGTATCTTACACTACTTACAATAAATATACTACATTAAGTATATCTATTATTTTATACTATAATAATGAATCATATAGTATACATGATTATTACCAATGGTTATTAATGATATATAAATATATAAAATAAATTATCTCTTTGATATTTTAATTCGATAAACTAAAATCATTCATTTGATTGATCAATCATTTGTCTTATATGCCAGTCTGGTTTCTTTATTCTTCTTCTTTTTTTTTTTCAAATGGAAATTATATCGATTACTAAGCAAGAGTTTCGAATTCTTAGTATTCGTGGAAGAGGGTTAAGGACAATATAAAGGATGTTTCCTGGCACCATTCTCATCGTTTATCTTCGGCCCTCGAATTTTTGGACTTTCTCCGCAAAGATGGCGATACGTCGCTATGCCGTCGTCGAGCTCTCACGTGGTATACGCGAGGTACAAAAATAACCGACGGAAGCGAGCCAACGAGAAGGAAAGTGAAACTCATCGTGGCTAGGCGTTATGTATATTCGCGTTAATTGTACTCGGATACGCGTAACGAAAGCAGGAGGTTCGTCAATGTTTCCTTGTGATGTGATCTTTGATAGGATCAATTAACGAGGCCGTCATTTAATTTTTATTTTAATTAAATGACTAAGATGATGACGAGAAGGACGACGATGATAACGACGATGATGACGATCGACGACGATGACGACGATGACGACGATGATCATGATAATAATTCTCTCTCTCTCTCTCTCTCTATCTATCTTTGTTTCTCTTTATCTATCTATCTCATTGTCAGAGATTTACAATTCGCAATAAAGCTGAAAAGGAAAAGTGAAATTCGTCAACGTCTAGACAGAAAGTTTCGATCAGGACTTTCGGATTCGGGGACTCGAAAGCGAGACGATTCTCAGAAGGAAAAGTAATCGTCTGCGGAAGCAAATCCTCTTCTTGTTGAGCTGATGTAACGCTCGAGAGACCCACTGACATGCATCCACTCAGGTATATTCAAAGATAATCAGAAAGAGGAAAAAAGAAATAATATTATGATATATATATATATATATATATATATATATATATATATATATATATATATACACACACACACTATATATATATATATATAAAAATTTGTATGTATGTATAAATGTATGTATGTATGTACGTATGTATGTATGTATAAATGTATGTATGTATGTATTTTATTCAATGAGGAAAAAGTATTTGACATCCTAAAGAAATATCCTCGAGTATATAAAGTATATTCCATCATATATATGGAAAAACCTAAGCGTACTTATAAAGTATAATTTGAAAAATATTATTAAATTAAGCTAAGTATTGGGTTGGTCGTTTCGATCATTGAGTTGTAATTCCTATCCATAATGTTTCGTCTATCGTAAAGCAAAAGTGTCGTCATCGTAGGTATAAACATATTTATGTACACGAACGAACCGCATTAACGAAGGATCGATCTTTTCCAATTACTTTTGAACACTTTTCATGGTGACGCAGTCGTGCAAAAAACGTGTTGAAAGGTCAATTTTTTTTACCAAAAAAAAAAAAAAAAGAAAAAAAAAACTGAGAAGAGCTCTTTAGAATACGCGAATAATATTCATTTTTATCAAAAATATTTGGACGAAGTAGGCGTTGAAGCAAAAAAAAAAAAAAAAAAAAAAAGAAGAAACGAAAAGAGAAAGTATAAGGAAAATCTTACGGATAGATCAAACAAATATTATCAATTTCGTCGAATTCGTCGAATGAATTATTGACGAGATAACGATATGCCTCCCGTCAATAACATCGATTAATACGGTATAATTGAAGAATAAGTAATGTATCCTGTTACAACTGACACGGGACATATGTAAAACTATCTCATTCTGATTATTTCGATGAGAATTTTTTTGTAGGTGAAAACGCGCGTCCACGTTCTTAGCGGAATATCGTCGTCGTCGTCGTCGTCGTCGTCGTCGTGGCCTTAGAGAGTTCGCGCGCATCATCGGCGACGTAACTTGGTTACGATCGTGCAGACTTTGCGCGCTGTTGTCACTTTCCCTGCTCTGTGTGTGAGCTACGTCGAGAGAGCTAGAAAAGTGTGTCACCGGGTCTACCGAGTGCAAGTAAAACGCGATCGTCGTCTTCTTAGTCTTCGTATTCGTCGTCGACGTCGGCGTCGGCGTCGTCGTCGTCGTCGTCGTCGTCGTCGTCGTCAAAGTCGACGTCGTTGCTCTGCACTTTCGGCTTCTCGTTTTTGCCGTCATTATTCTTACGCAATAAGTGTCTCCTGTCGATTACACGAGATAGTTCGAGGGATTAGAGGATAGTTAGAAATTTCAGGTAAATGGGTCGTCGTCTTCGTCATCGTCATTATTTTCGTTGTCGTCATCTTCGTATTCGTCGTCATCGTCAACATTTTTGTTGTCATCATCTTCGTATTCGTCGTCATCGTCATCGTCGTCGTCGACATGTCTCGAAGGAATAGCGTTATTCGAAGAGTCGTTCGGTATAATCAGTTGGTTATGGAATTTCCGAAATACGTTGCAATTGGAAGGGGAAAGTTTCTGCTTACTTTCGCATTTTCGTGTGTAAGAAAGGATAATTAATGATTCACGTTTTAACATCGCATTTTCGAGTCTTCTTCTTCTTCTTCTTCTTATTCTTCTTTTTTTCTTTTCTTTTCTTTTTTTTTTTGTTGTTGTTCGTTCCCTCCCGTGGATAATATAAGTGATTTCCTTTTTTCTTTTTTTTTTTTTTTTTCATTGCAGATTAATTATATAACGGATGATAAATTTTTTCTTTCGTCGTTATTTAATTGCAGTATTTAAATAAACAACGTGGGAAAGTGTATTATCGTTTTGTTATTATCTGTAATAATACATTATATTTAGGTTAATTCTCTGTAATAATAATTTATATCACTGATATATATATATATATATATATATATATATATTTATAAAAATAGATTATGTATATTGTGTATAATAATGATATTTGACACAATACCGACAATATTGATAGTATTGATTAATATTATCATCTATAGTAAAACGATAATAAATAAATAAATAAATATATCTATATTTCGTTTTTATGAGAAAAATAAAATAACAAAAAAAAAAAAAAAGAAAAAAGAAACAACGATACGTAAGGAATCCATGTGTAAATTTTACTCGTATCAACTAATCTCGATGACTATCGTGATCTTTCTAGGTCGGTTGAGATACGACGTCACATTTGTGAAGAATTTAAGGGCCGGATGTGGCCCGCCGTGTCACTTTCCAAATACTTTTCACCGTCTCCTTGACTCTTTCGCCCGGTCCGGTCTTTCATTTCGGTCGTAAGATCAAGTATGCCGTAGCCATTTCCGTTAGACGCGATTTATACGTGGGACGGAGAAAAAAAAAAAAAGAAAAAAAGAAGAAAAGAAAAAGACGTTGAGAAAAAGTCGAGAAGTTAATAATCTGTAACGACGTGTCTCCTAATAAATCTTTTCTCCTTTTGCATCGAAAGAGAACATTAAAATCTTTGAAGGAAGTTGAGTTTCTCACGACGTACAAATTAACTCGATACATTTTTAGAGATTTAACGAGAATAAAAGAAAAAGAAAAAAAGAAAACATTATGACCATTTCAAATAATTGCTCGTTTTTGTAAATTAAAAAACGAATTATTGTTCGTCCGTTGATCGGGGGAAGACTAATTCGAAAAATTTA